>PVJL010006346.1:0-93426 GCA_004026885.1 Lyroderma lyra | reverse complement strand
TATTTGCTGAAATTATTTAAGAAAAATTTCAAGAGAAGGCTATTAACATGCTAAGGTGACATTTTACTTTATCAAATTGACTAAGTTGAGAAGTAGAAAACACAAATGTGGATTGCAAAAGAATTTTCAGAGTCTATTCAGACAAAAATACAAATTGCATAAATATCCTGGCCTAACCCACATTACCTACATCGTTTTATTTATTTTTTTTTTAATTCATTTTTATTGTTAGACTTATTGGGGTGACATCTGTTAGCAAGGATTACATAGGTTTCAGGCATACAATTCCACAGTGCATTGTCAACTTGATGCATAATAAGTTCACCACCTAATGTGACCCCTCTTTCCATCCCCTTATTATTTCTGGTTTCACAAGGCACTTCTTAAAAATCATTAATGAGTGTTGAATTTTTAGAATTACTTTTACAGTGCCTATGGAGATAATAATCTGTTTTTACCCCCCTCCCTTATCATCCTTTCAATATGGTGAACTACATTCATTGACTGTTGAATGCTAAGTGAATCTTGCATATCTTAGATAAGTCTAATTTGGCCATGAGGCTTTATCCGTTTTATATATTGGTGGAGTTTATTTGCTAATATTTTGCTAATGTTTCTTCCAGTGTTCCTGAAGGATATTGGTCTTTATTATCTTTTCCTATCTTTGTTACCTGGGAAATTCTGGCCTCATAAAATGATTTGGGAGAGTGTTCCCTTCTCTTCTATTTTCTGGAAGATTTTATGTGAAACTGGTGATAGTCTTTCTTAAATTTTCAGTCAAATTCACCAGCAAGTCCATTTGAGATGCAAGTTTTCTTTGTAGGAAGGCTTTTAATTATAAATTCAAATTATTTAAAAGATATAATGTTATTCAGATTTGATGTTTCTTAGTGTCTGTTATGATTATTTATGACTTTTGCTTATGTCCATTTTTGTTTATCTCAATGATGGTAATGGATTACTATCATTTATGTCTATTTATCTAATACACATGTATAAGAATTTCTCTAGGATGTACACTTAGGTATGAAATTTAAGGCTTTTCTTATCCCTTCTACTGTATCTTTGTTTTCACTCACATTAATTTGTTATTTTCGTATTTTAATTTCTTTAGTTTTAATTTATTCTTTTTCTAACTGTATACCTTCTTGATTTTTCAGTCTAGATTCTTTTTCTTTAAAAAGCATTTATTAATATAAATTTCCCTCTAAATATCTTTCCCGCACATCCTGTTGCGTGCAATTTTAATCTTTAGTAATTTCATTTTCATTGAGTTCTAAGTATATTTCATATTATTATTCCTTAGTGACTTAAGTGTTATTTAGAATACATATTTTAAATGTTCAAATGTATGGGGTTTTGTATTTTTTATATTTATGTTATTGATTTTATACTAGATTACATTATTGTCAGAAAATGTGAACTGTATAATATGCTTTCTTTGAAATTTGTTGAGGCTTGCTTTATGGCCTAGCACATGATCAGGTTTGTTTGTTTTAATGTTCCTTATGTTCCTGAGAAGAATATGTATTCTTTAATTGCTGGCTCCATATAGATATGTATTAACTCAAGATTGCTAAATGTATGATTCAAGTCTTCCATATATTCATTAAATTTTTGGTCTACACAACTATCAATGTTGAGAGACATGTGTTGAAATCTTCCACTCAAGTATTGCACTTGCCCACTTCTCATATAGTTATATTAATTGTACTCTATATACTTTGAGGCTTTTAAAACTTCATAGTGTATCTTATTTTTTTGTTGAGTTCTGTAGACTGAATTATTGGCAGTTCTTCCTGAAATAAACCTTTATTCATTACATTGTGACTCTATCTTTAGTAATATTTTTTGTCTCAAAATCTATTTTAATATTAATACAGAAATCCCAACTTTCTTTTGGCTAGTATTTTCCTGGTGGCATATCTTTTTATTCTTTTTTATTTTCTTTTTTGAACCAGGAAGCCAATTTATTAAATTACAATGAGAAATACACGGTCACTGGATCTTATTCTTTTTTTTTATTCTTTTACTTTCAAACTTTTTTAGTCCTTATGTTTCACAAGTTTCTCTTATAAACGTGCAAGTAGGTTCTGCATTTTATATCTAATAATCTCTCTTAGCTGATGAGTCCAGCTGATTTACTAACATTGTTACCTAGACTTGTTTCTACCTTGCTTATGCTTTTTCTCCATGTTGTACTTTTTTAAGTTTCTTTATTCTATCTTTGAGCTAATTGTTGATTTGCTTTCTTTTTTTTTATTTGTAAGGTAAAATATATATAATGTACTATCTGCCATTTTGACCACTTTTAAGTGTACAAATCAGTGGCATTAAGTATATTCACAATGTTGTGCAACCATCACCACTATTTCCTAAATGTTTTATCATCTCAAACAGAAACTCTAACAATTAGGCAATAACTCCCTCATTCCTCCCTTTCTCCAGCCCATTAACCTCAATCTATTACTGTCTCTGTGAATTTGCCTATTCTTGATATTCCACATAGGTGGAATCATACTCTCTTTGTCTTTTTGCATCTGGCTCGTTTCACCTAGCATAATGTCCTCAAGGTTCATCCATGTGTAGTATGTGTTTATACACACACACACACACACACACACACACACACACCATATTTTGTCTGTCTAGTCATCTATTAATGGATATTAGGGTTGTTTCTACTGTTTGGCTATTCCAAATAGCTGGAAAATTGGTGTACAAATAAATGTCTATTTAAGTCCCTGATTTCAATTATTTTAGATATACAGGGGCTGTCTGGAGAAAATCTAGCCATAAATGCCTCTATTTTTCATAGTACCTGGCTGGATACTTTCTGGACAACCCTCATATAACTTGGAGGGGAAATGCGGTTTGCTTTTTCACTTGGTTTGTTTCCTTCTACTGGTTAAAGATCACAGATTCTATATCTACACAATATTGATTATCTTTTTAAAATATTTTGCATTCATAATAATTAAAAAGTCTACATTTAACATTTTAACTCTCTCCAAACAATACAAAAGTTTAGAAACTTA
Organism: Lyroderma lyra; assembly: GCA_004026885.1. NCBI lineage: Eukaryota > Metazoa > Chordata > Mammalia > Chiroptera > Megadermatidae > Lyroderma > Lyroderma lyra. The sequence goes on along the minus strand of PVJL010006346.1, from coordinate 90,388 downwards.
ACTAGGATATTCTCCCTCCTGGATTATAGAGATCTGTTGTCCAGAATTAGATTCTGTCTTTTTAACTCCACAAAGTATTTATTATCATTATTATAATTATTATTACTGGCATGTTGATAAGATACAAATTAAATAACAGTCACTAAGAGAGTAGGAAGAAAGTGTATAACAAAAAAGAGGAGAATAAAAAAAGTGAAACTTTGATTTTTTTTATGTAAAAAATATTCAAATATTTTAAAGTGAGGTACTAAATAAAAAATAAAAATCCTCGGAAAAATTATTTCAATCCTGGACAGAGCAACAAAATACCAGGGGGCAAACTTCAGCTCAAGTTTACAAATCTGTGTTGTAAGTTGCCATTACTATTATGTCTAACTCTGTTTGCTCATACCTATGTACTGATAGCGTATGATACATCACTTACCTTGACAATATTAATGACTTTCTGAGCTATGTCATCTCAAGTACCCTAAATTCCTTCCTCAATACTTTATTTGTGCCTTGGCAGGCCAGTAAGGCTCAGTGGTTAATTTGTTCAGCATACAATCCATGAGTATGTAGTAACAAGGCACAAAGTTCTAGGCACTGGGGAAACCGCATTGAATACAGAGACAAAAACGAATGCCTTCAGACTTGAATAGACATTTCTTCAAAGAAGAAATACAAATGACCAATAAGCACACGAAAAGATACTCAACATCACTAAACATCAGGGAAATGGAAATTAAAACCACAGTGAGATACAGCCTCACACCCACTAGAATGGAGACTATAAAACAAAAACATAAATAAAAACCAGAATATAAATGTTGGAGAGAATGTGGAGAAACTGGAATTCTGTATATTGTTGGTAGGAATGTAAAATGGTGCAGATGCTATGGAGAACAGTTTGGTAATTCCTTTAAAAATTAAAATCTTACTTACCATATGATGCAGCAATTCCACTTTTGGGTACACTCTCAAAAGAATTGAAATCAGGTCTCAAAGAGAGTTTTGTATACCCATGTTCATAGCAGCATTATTCACAATAATTGTAGAAGCAACCCAAGTGTCCATAGACAGATGAATATATAAGCAAAAGGTATAAAATCATATATATACATACCATGAAATGTTATTCAGTCTTAGAAAGGAAGAAAATTCTGACCCATGCTACATTGATGAACCTTAAGGACGTTATGTCAAGTGAAATAAGCCAGTCACAAAAACATAAAGACAATATGATTCCACCTACATGAGGCACTTAGAGTAGTCAAATCATAGAGACAGAAAGTACAATGGTGGTTGCCAGGGACTGAGGGTGGGGAGGGGAGAATGGAGGAATTATTGTTTAATGGGTACAGAGTTTCATTTTGGAAAGAAGAAAGAGTTCTAGGGATGGATGGTGGTGATGGTGGAACAATAGTGTGAATGTACCTAATGCCAATAAACTGAACATGTAAAACTGGTTAAAATTATAAAATGTATATTATGTATATTTTACCACAATGAAAAAATTGAAAAACAATTCTGTAAAGAGCTTATATACAGTGAGAAGAAAAAAAAAGAACAAATAAGCAAAACATATGACATGCCGAATGGTGGAAGTGTTCTCGAGAAAAACAAAACAGGGAAGGAAGACAGGAAATACTGAGGGCAGGGCTGGGGGTGGCAGCAGTAGTCAGGGAAGACCACTAGGAGGTGATGTTTGAGCAAAGATCTTTTATCAGAGAGGGCTAGGTGTCCACAAATATTCATGGGTCTCCAACTTAGAGTAGAATTGTTGCTAAGAGGTGGCCTCTGAGCCAGGACTACACTTCCCAGCCTCTCGTGCATGTAGACATAGCCACATAACTAATTCTCACCGATGGAATTTGAGTAGATGTGTGCTTTATCTTACCTCTATACTGGGGTTTTTATGAATCTAATATGGGTCCTCCACTGTCTCTTTCCCTTTGTGCCAACTAAAGCAGAAGACTCAGGTTTTTAGAACAGTGCTGTCCAAGAGAAATATAATGTGAGCCATACATGTTATTTCAAACTTCTGGTAGCCACATTAGTATATTATTATTATTAGTATATTATTATTATTATTATATTTATGAATATAAGTAAAAAGTAATGGGTGGGATTCTTTTTTCAATGTATTGTTAAATGTATCGAGGTGACATTCATTAGTAAAAATTACTAATAGGTTCTGGGTGTACAATTCTACATTACATCATCTACATGTTGTATTATGTATTCATCACCATATATTTGTGTCCCTGTCCCTTCTGAACCCAATATTTCTCAAAATTATTTCAAGTATTCAATATTAAAAGTATCAGAGATACTTTATATTCTATTTTCAAAATCCAGTACGTGTTTTATACTTGTAGCACATTTGAAGTGCTACTGGTCACTTTGCAAGGACTCAGCAGCCACATGTGGTACCACATTGGACAATGCAGGTCTAGGATATGGTTCAGCTATAAGATGAAAGGAGGTGGGTCCCTGAATCTCCATATGGAGGACAGCTGCCCATCAACCAGGAACACCCACATTTTATTACTACATGACAGAAAAATAAACTTCTTTTGTATCAATCTTCCAAAGCTGAGGTCCATTTGTTAACAGAAACTGATTCCTTGAAGTGTTGTATTAAAATAAAAAACCAGGGAGTGCCCTGGTGGTGTAGTGGCTTAAGGCTTCGGCGCTGGCGCTGTCAGTGCTGTGGCCTGGGTTCGATTCCCAGTCAGGGAGCTACCCACATACCAAAAAGTAAAAAAATAAAAAATAAAAAACCCAAATTATACAGCATTGGCTTAGCAGTCAAGTAAATAGGTAGCACAAAATAGATAGTCAAAGCTGCAAATCAGCAACCTATGTTACGTAGAGGTAAACCTACTACCTCTGCGTGCTTATAAGGACAGAACTGGTACCTCGTAATCCTATAGCATTAGAATAAGTAGCTTGAAAGATCCAGAATGCCTGGATCTGTAGTCAGCCAGGGCTGCCATAACAAAATACCACAGACTGTGTGGGTTAAACAACAGAAATTTATTTTCTCACAGTTTTATTGGCTGGAAGTCCAAGATCAAGGTGACACCAGGGTTGGTGTCTGGTGAGACCTCTCTCCCTGGCTTTCAGATAGCTGCCTTCATTCTGTGTTCTCACATTACCTTTTCTCTATGCGTATGTACTCCTGGTGTCCCCTCCTCTTCTTATAAGGGTCCCACCATTGGATCAGAGTCCCACCATTATTACCTCATTTATCTTCATTACTTCCTTTAAGGCCCTGTCTTCCAATACGGTCACATTGAGGGGTAGGGCTTCCACATAAAGATTTTGGGAGACACAATCCAGTCCATTAAAGATGCAGAATACTCCTGCTCTCTGCACTGAACAAAGATGATCAGAAAGAAATGTGTTCTGAAAAGAACTGGCTGGTTTCCAAGCAAATGTGGAAGACAATAAAGAGAATCTAGAAATCAAGGTGGGTTTGGGGCCTTGCAGCTTTGGAAGGCTGACTTCTAGACAGCAAGCAGTAGAAGACCTGAAATGCTTTGAGCAAAAGTACCCATTAAGTTGTTTTGATGAGGCAGAGGTTTGCAAGGCTGAAACACAGATCATGGTAACGGAGAATCTCTCTACACAGCCAATTATTTCAAGGGGTCTCAAGTTAGCCCACCAAATTGAGAGAGAGAAGTACAGGGGCCAGGAGGGAAAGAAATAGAGCCAGCTTAAGAATCATTTCTAATGGATATGATTACTGTCACTTGGAACTGACTAGAAACCAAGGGAATAATGTTTCTAAAGAATAGAGATGCGGGTCTTTCAAAGTCCGTGACTGTAAAACACCCTCCCACGGACCTCAAATATCCACCAGCAAGAAACAGGCTGTGAAAGGTATGAAGTTCCCAGGAGCTTACTGCTCTCAGATACCACCAGAAGGGATCATGGACAGAAAGAACATCCCAAAGGCAGGGCCAAGGGCCACAGAGAACAGTGAACAAGCAGGACTGCAGTCTAATGAAAGAACCTCCTCTACCTCACCATCATGCCCACCTCACTGGATTCCCCATTGCTGTGGACCAGTTACTGCTGTGAATCTCCCAGTCTACCCTTTTTCCCACTAAGAGTTTCTACTGTGGTTATCCTGGTCCTGGCCCATATATTTATATGAGTTTTTCTTTTTTTTTTTTTTTTTTTTTTGGGGGGGGGGGGGGTTGCAATTCATCTTTGAATGTGTAGGTCTCCGAACCAAAGGAACATACTGCCCAGAGTGCATAGACTTTATCCTGGATGCTGCGCCTGGGTGGACCTATGGGTGGTCTCCTTTAGAGAGGAGGCCATGCAGATATTTGGTGGCCAGATGGCAGTCTGTGGCAGAAACGGCTAGCTGCCCCATGAGCTCTTACTCCCGTCCATATGGTTGCAGAGCCAGTGATGACGATCACAGCTCCCCTTGAATCCAGTGTGGTTGGGTGACTAGTTGTTCTGTCAAGATACTGTGAGCAGAAGCGATGTGTGCCTGGTCCCCTGCCTGTTTCCTCTTCCACTGGCTACAAACAGAAAATTCAGGGGCTGCCTAAAGAGACTGCAGAGCCCCAGATGGAAGGAGCCCAAGCCCTAGAGCTGCCACCTACAAGAAAGCCTACTGCCATCCAGGAGCACTATTATCAGACTGTTTCAGGAGCAAGAGGAAAACTTCTGCTTTGTTAAGGCCCTGAAATTTGAGGGTTTGTTAACAGGAGCTAACATTACCTTAATTAACATGCTCCTGAAAGAAGTGAAGGAGAGAGCTATGCAGCTCTCTGGACAAAAAGCATTCCACGCCAAGGCAACAGCAGATGCATGGCCTTTGGGCAAGAGAGTGAGTGTGTCCAAGGATTAGCAAGGAGCTGAGCATGGCTGAAGCAAAGCAAACAAGTGGGAGAGTTGAAGGTGATAAGATCAAAGCTGTAAGAAGAGGCCACATCCTTAAGACCTTGTAGGCCATTGTAAAAACTTCGGCTTTTACTGTGAATGAGTTGGGAAGCCATTCAAGTGTTGGGAGAAGAAAGAGGACACGATCTGACATTTTAATTTGGATCACTACAGCTGGTGCTTAGGAACAAATTACTCAGGGCCAGCAAAGACGGAGACCAGTTTGGAGACTATTAAAACAATCCAATGGGAGATGAAGGTGGCCTGCCATGGGGAGGTTGTGGTAGACATACGCAAGTGTCTGGAGTCTGGGTTATCTTTGAGGGAGTGCTAAAAGCTCCCTGACTGAAATTCAGGCACATGTAATATTCATGCTCTGGCTGGCTCACATCAGAGCCACACAGGCACAGAGACCAGAAACTGGCTCCCAGCAGCTCATTAAGTGCTTCGTGTCCTCTGTAGTGAAAAGGGCTCTGCCAGTATAGTATTATTGTTTCATTACAGATATTAATAATTAATGTGTAAAAAGTAAATGAAACTAACCTAAGTGCTCATGAATGCTTTCTGAGTAACAAAGCCCATAAAAACTTTTCATTGAGATTTAATGCTACTAAAATATATTCATCTTCACTGCCATCTTTGATATTAACCAGGAGATTGCCATGAGCCTGAGAAACAAGATTGCTTTGTGTCCTTTCTAACAGCCAACTGTGGCTGCTCCTAAACAACAACAAAAAAATTAGACTAGCACTTTAAATAGAAAAACCATGGAGATGTCAGTTTTATAGCTATAAAATTCGGTGAAGCCTGCCTTACAGGCTGTATGGAGGTTTCCTCTTAATTTCTAATTGCACATTTAACAAGAGAATCATTAGAAAATGGTGAGAGCAAAATTATTTTCTTACTGTTGTAAAAAATTTAATTCATCTCTTGCAAAAAGCGAGAGATTAATTTTAGCCCTAAAGTTACAACCTGGGTATCCCCCACTAGCAACAGCATCTGCTTTCCTCTTTATTTTACGTTCCCAGTTATGTTTCAACTGAGTTTGTAATTTTTTCTTCCATTAGGAGAGTCACTGGAAAAAAGGTAAACCATTTACATAACTGTATTGTTCCTCAACTAGCAATTTTGCTGGGTTTATGGTGACACTGCCTAAGATGGACTTTTTCTGATTTTTTAATTATTTAAAAAAAAAATCACAGGATTACAAAAAGTTTAGGAAAAGAGCAAATGTAAATTGCCCTAAGTGGATACTTCAGCATTATGCTACTGTAATTCAAATATCAATAAAATACTTAACAACCATGAGACAAGCAATCAGAAAACCTGAAAAACAAATTTCCAAAGCAAATTTCAGGAAGCTGAAGAAAAATAATAGAAGTGGCTTCAAGAGAACATAATTAAACAATAAAAAATATCCAGAAAACTGAGTATTGAAAGTAGGAAGAAATCCTCGAGTCAAAAGGCTGCCCAAAATTTAACTTCATCTGCTAAAATAATGTCAATAACTGAAAAAAGAGGAATTAGACACATAAATACAAAGGGTTTTAGACTAGTTTACTAAATAGTTGTAGGCATAAGAAAATAAATACAACCAAATATTATACATTTTACAAAAAGCAAAACACATGAAGAATAGGAAGATATTCATACTTGACTTACTTAAACTACATAAAGTATAAGATAAAGGAAATTATACTCTCATGGATGAGGACCTACAACTTTTTAAAATAACAGTAAACAAAAGAAATCATTTTTGGTATTCCTTTGGCCAAAACACAATCGCTTCCTATGGGACTTTTGTAACAGACATCTGGAGAAGACAGAAAGACGTTAAAGGATGTCAATAAAAGGCAGACTCAAAAAAAGATGTCCTAACGTGTAGGGCGTTGTATGTCCCCGTGCTACATGGTATCGTTCCTTATGTGTGTGTGTGCAGCTAAATACAAGAACGAAACAATGGTCTCTGTTCGACCCTCTTGGAAGTGACAGTTTATCTAATAGGCATGCTCTGTCTCTAGAGCTCCACTGCTGATTTCATTCACGTCTCTTCAATCTTTGACAAGAACAACAATCCCGGGATCCCGAGTGGTTCTATGAAGTTGGCCTTGCACGCCTCCATTTTCCATGCTCCTTTCCCTTCGACCTTGTATGAGGAGGCTCTTCCCCTTCCTATCCCATTAGGAATGTAGAGGGACCCCCATGGAAGCCTTCCTCCTCGAGGAAGGAACAACTCCTGTCTCCAGCCTTCCCTGTCTGCACTCACCTCTGCCCTATCGACTGAGCCTGCCCTGAGCTCTCTCCTCTCGGGGCCTTGCGCCTTTGGGGCCCACTGTATACCACACTGATAAACCTGCCTGAGCGTAATGAGTGAATGAAGTGGCCACCTTACTTTGTGACTGAAGGAGTAGAGAGGAGCATCCTGACAAATAATTTATCCAGAGAGACCAAAATTCGGTCCAATTACAACATCATAGCCATTGGGAAGCAAAGGAATTATAACATGAGTTGTGATAAAAACAAAAAAATAGGTTGAATGTTTAAATTAAAAAAAGAATTATTACACTAAAAGATACATTGCCCTTAATCCCCTTCAAAATACTTCCCTTTGCTCCCAACACGTATCCCATCATTCTGGCCACTTTTTGGAGCAGCTCTGGAAGTCCTCTTTCCTGAATGTCTTTAGTTGCACTGTTGTGGCTGCCTCGGTGTCCTGAATTGATTTAAAACATTTATCTTTCATGGTCATTTCAACCCTGGGGAAGAGCCAGAAGTCACACGGAGCCAGATCCAGTAAATAAGGTGGATGAGGACACACTGTAATGTTTTATCTGACAGAAATTTAGTTCATGCATTGTTCATGATCCATGATATACAACACACTTTAAAACACACCTTCTCTCAACCATAGCTCACAACCGACTGCACCAAACAAGCTGAAACTTGTCATACGCTGTCACTGAGGTTCGACTCACCATTTCCTATATCAAAGATCCCTGCCTTTCCATTGAGCACCATATTTTTTTATCACATCTCATAGTATCTATCAATACTACCAGATGTGGCCCCCAGCCCAGACCCTGTGACTGAATGCCTAGGTAAAGAATTAAGACGTGAAAAATATCCACCAACAGAATGAGATTGTTCTCTGTCTCCCTAATTCCAAACAGAGAGGCTCTGGACTGCCAGACACTTTGCTGCGGGGCAGAAGCAGGGCCAGAGGGTGGCCAAGGCCGCCCTCCACACTCGGGGGCAGCAGCACCTCACAGAACCATTAGCGGAAACACGAGTCCTAGAGGCAGCATAGATCCTGGTCTGGCTTTACTGATGGCAGCAGCAAGAGCTGGTACCCTTGAGGGAGGGCACAATGGCATCACAGAGCATCTCTGACCTTCTGAGTGCTGACAGCTTCGTTGACAGGAGGCAACATGACCCATGGAGATACCTGATGTCATATATCAACGCCTGATGTCAGTGTATCCCCAGTAGGAGCAGAAAGAAACCCATACATGGCAGTGGAGGTCTCCGGTGTCAGGGAAAGCTGAAAGGACTTGTTTGAGAGTCTATGTGGCTGGGGACACCTGGAATTCAGTGGGGAGGCAGGGTGTCTTTGATCAAAGCTAGAAAGTCCCGTATGTTATAAAAGGTATTACAGACAAACAACGTTTTATGCTTTGAAGTTAATCCCATGTTCACCCCTAGGAATGGTCTGGGGAAAGATGTCTTAATATGCTACATGGGTGACGTTAGTTAAATGATTACTCTTTCCAGGAAACATCTGCAATTTCACAAGGATTGATTATACACAATACTTTAACCTTTGTATGAGAACGTTTCCCCTGATTGCTTGTTGAAGGCCTGGGTTAGTGTAGCTCCATTTGGGCTCAGTATGCTACTTCCCTAATTTTTCCAAAGTAGGAGGCCCTGTATAGGTGTGGTGGCTCTGGGTTAAAAAAAAAAAAAAAAAAGGTAGTATTTGCAATATTTAAACTTAAGTTACCAGTCCCTGAGCTCCTATCCCCAAAATCCTCTGAACTCCTAACCTGAAACTCCTCTTTCTACTGCACAGTAAAAGTATTTTTATTTGATCCTACATTGTATTATAATTAATAAATGCTATTAAAATAATGCTATTAGGCAGATATAAAAACTTACAATCAGCCATTTAATTCTAAGCTCAGAAAAATCAAAGTGACAAAGGTCAGTCTTTGGCCTGAATTTTTTTATCATTCTCATTATTTATGTATGTATATACATAAATGCATATACATGTGAAATGTAATGAGTAGAGATGAGTTCAGTTTCACCAAATAAGGAAATAAAAAAGTGATTTCATTTTCAAATAAAAACATCAGCAATAGTCTTACGTGTCCACACTAAGTGATTAGGAGTCCGTAGCAAATAGTATTAAGAGGATGTCCTCTGTATCCAATGAGTATTTAGAATGACAGAAACGACAGGTTCTTTGGAGGTCTTCCAATCCAGTCCTACCACTTTACAAGGAAAGCTGAAGCCTAGGTTGGCAAAGAATCTTGTTTCAGATCACCCAGAAAGTTCATGGCCGAGCTTAGTCTAGAACTGTCTCTGTACTCTTCAAGTTACATCCTTTCCTCTGGGCAAGGCTCTGGAGATTAAGAAGAAGCTTGTCCCCCATCTTCCCCAGAATCTCAGTTCCAGGGCAGTAGTCAATCCTCATTTCCAAAAAAAAAACACACACACCCAAACCTGCAGCATAAAAGTGGCACCACGTAAAGGGGGGCCCCGTGATATACTCTCTATCATCCCATTGTTCAAAGAAACACCCAACCCAGCTCAAAATCCATGCTTTTAGTTGTGGTCTGGAGTGTCTGGTACAGCCCAACCCCCTCCCCACATCCTGACCTTCAATATGCACACACATGCACACACACACGATACACTTGCACGCTCACAAAGCACGCTCTCTTTTCATTCCAAAACCATGCAGATGACATGAAGCTCACCTTGCTCCACGGTGTTAAGGGTAACAAAGAATCTGTAAAGATAAAGAATGAATTCCCTCTGTTCCCTTGGGGACACAGAATCACAGCTTAGGCATCTCCCTTTGAACAGCTGGACATCTGGATGTCATTTGAAATGAGAGCCATAACCGCCCATTGGTATTAATCTGATCTCTTTTTTTTTTTATTGTTTTGAAAACCATGAGCAGGAACCAACCATGGACTCATTCTCCTTCTGACATTGCTTAGGGTCGGGCAAGAATAACTTTCTGCCTTGTCTGAACTTGCTGGCAGTTAGAGACACAGATAGGCCATATTCCCAGGCTGATGAATGGCTGAAGTCAAGGGACATTTTATTTTTTTAATTTTGTTTTGTATTGTTAGACTTATTGGGGTGACATTTTCTACAGTGCATTAGGCAGCCCTCAGTTGAAGAAGAACTGTGAAACGGATCCACTCAAGTTGATGTAAGAATTCCCAGGATGTGAAGCCAAGGGCCCCCCGTTATCCATGTGGTAAAAACTCAGTTTCTAATTCCCTTCTGTGGCTGCACTTTTGTGAACAGATGTTACATCAAGATGACTGTAGTAGTGGAAGTCATCTTGTAGTAGTGGAAGATAAGGAAAATATCGGAGGAAGCTTATACATTAACTGGACGACTCAGCCTTCTGACTAACATGAATAACACTTCACTACAGTGCATTCTTTCCGTGTGATAAGTCTTGAGATTTGGAACCCTAAGAAGGTAAAAGACTATATGCAAGTTTGAGAAGCTGGAGTCAGTCTTTAGTACAGAACACTGTCAGGCATCACCTGTGTATAGTACCCCGATCACAGCTTCCGCTGCTCATTCTTCTTTTACACCTCCATCAGATACTCTCCCCCATCAGATTTCTCATTTATAACCTCCACTCCTTCCACAAACCAGTGATACAGCCCTTTGAAACCTCTGCACCCACTCCTGAGGGTAACACACCTGCCCAACTCTTCCCATCCTCACTGACAGACTTGAGAATCAATTTCTAAAACCACCAAGTCAGACGCATCCAAAGGCATAGATAAATAGTGTACAACTAGCTGATGCTAAGGAACTAAACACTAGCATTAAAAAGATATGTAATATCCAAGTCCAATTCTAGAAACCCCTGGGCATAGAGGTCAGGCATTGGTATGTTCCAGAATCTGCCTAGGTGATTCTAAAGCCTACACAGGGATAAGAGCCATGGGCCTAGAAGGATACAGAGCCCTGGGACTACCATCATATAGGTAATAATAATAGTGTGCCAAAGTCAGGGACCTTTCAGGCAGAGATTATTGAGGCAGAACTGTAGGATAAATCAAACAGCATGAAACCTGGTATGGCAGTTTTAAAATATGGCTTCAAATTCTTTGACACTCCTCCCATTGATAGATACATGTTCTCTCCTGGTGAATACAGGTGGATCCTTGACTGCTTCATCCAAAACATATGGCACAACTGATGCTTAGTTTTGAGAGTACGTTGCAAAAGGCAATGTAATGTTCACCTTGTGAGTTGAGACACTCTAGCCCTGAGCCACCAAGTATGTCTAACTCCATTAGCTCCCACGCTGTAAGGAAGATCAGGCCACGTGGACAAGCCACACGTAAGGGACCAAATGCCCCACACGAGTTCCCAGGCACCATCAGTGTCAAGTGAATAACAAAAGTTGACAGATTATTTACAAATTCCAGTACTTGAAAGCATCAATATAAATAAGAGTGTCAGAGTAATTCTCTAAATTTGCCCATCAAACATTCATTTTCTAGTTTCCCTCCAAATCTAAGAGCAATCTTACTTTACACAGTCAGTGAAATTACTGGCACCTGAAGCTACATATTGAGTTTTTCTTGTTTTGAATAGTGGCTACATTGGAATGGAAACAGATAGAAAAAAAAATACTCTGAAAAAGCGAGGAAAAGTCTGTAACATAAAACTGCTTAACCTCAAAGAAACAATCACTATTATTTTGAAATGTCAGAGAACTTAACAGACTTTTAATAATCAGAACGTGGGTCTGGAAGGCTAACGAGTGGTCCCCTGGAACCTGTGAATGTCACCTCACTTGGAAAAAGGGTATTTGCAGATGTAATTTAGTTAAGGATTTTGAGATGAAATCATCCTGGATTATACAGGTGGAACCTAAATTCAGTATCAGGTGTTTTTATAAAAGACATAGGAGAGAGGTCATCAACAGAAGGGGAAGAGGCGGTGTGGCCACTGAGGCAGTGAACTCAGAGATCTGAGTAAGGCAAACAGACATCAAGGATTCCAGAAGCTAAAAGAGGCAAAGAACAGATCAGACTGTAGAGCCCCAGGAACTTGTGGCCATCAGAACTGTGAGAATAAATCTCTGCTATTCTAAACCAACCAGTTTGTGGTAATTTGTCACAGCAGCCACAGTAAATTAATACAGTTGGAAGAAAACATGTCCTCATTGAAATTTTCTGTGTCCACATAAGTGCAAAATTTAATAAGCTACCATTTTATTCTTTATACTTGGCTCCTTATGCTTCTACCTACAACATAGATTTCAGTTTAAAATATCATTTGTAATATGAAAATGTCAAATTCTTATTACCATTGTTTTATGTTTAAGGTATCCTTAAGGTTTGTCTTTTTAACATATGACCTAACAGTGATTTTTAGGCTGTATCTATCTGCAATCTAAACAGAGTACAAAGTGAATGACTTGACAGAGCATGCTGAATTCTGCAGTCCGTTTAAAATATATAAATATTTGGGAGATGATGGGTAGAAAATGGAGCACTTAGTACAGAAAGGATAATGAGAAAATGATATCCTTGCTATAAAGTACTTATATATGGTTTGTAGGAAAATGTCTGTAGACGTGCTTTAAAGTAGGCTGTCTCAAGTTCCAACTGTAGGACGTCCTACAAAATGACTTACCAATACTCCTCAAAACCGTCCAGGTCACCACAAACCAGGGAAGTACCTATTGAGAAATTATCACAGTCAAGAGGAGCCTAAAGTGACAGGAAGACGAAGTGTAATGTGGTATCCTGGAAGAGAAAAAGGACACTAGGTATAAATTAAGGAAATCTGAATAAAGCAATGACTTTAGTTAAGAATAATGTATCAACATCGCTTTGTTCATTTTCACAAAAGTATTATTCAAATATAAATTAATACATAGGTTAAACAGGTTGCTAGATGTATTGGAACTCTCTGTCCAGCTTCTCAATTTTTCTATAAATTTAAACCTGTTCTAAACAATAGCGTGTATTAAAAGAGACATACAAGGCAGTCTCTCTACCAATATTCATATTTTAAATAAGAAACTAAAGTTGAAGGAAGTGAAACATTTAATACAAATCAGTAATGTTGAGGAAATTCTCTCGACTGTTTCCCAGAATGCTAGTCCGTATTGCAAAGAATTATTTAATAAGGCTTCTTTTTTTTTTCTCTAATTATTAGCGATGCTCTCTGTTGGGAGCACCACCAAGAAACTTTTCCTGACTTGCGAGAAAAAGAAAAAAAAACCAAAACAGCTGGTTCTGCTTGCAGTCTAGTCGTTTCCAGGGCGAACCGGCGTGCCATCTGCTCGCAGCAGAGTGGTAACCATGGTTCACGTGTCACACCAGCGTTCGGTGTTAGGAAGTTTGCCCCAACAAGCCTGGACAACTTGGCTTGTGCGCAGGTTGCTGGGGGCAGGAGGTGGCGGCGGCAGCATCCAGGGTGTGCATATCGCTTTTCCAAACTCCATCTGCTTCCCCTTCCCCTGACAGTGCCCGCGAACTCCCCGCGCGGCAAGTCTTGGGAACTTGAGCGGGTCTTTTATGCATAACAAAAGAGCCCCCCCTCCTCCTCCCGCCGCCCCGCCCGCCCCCACCTAGGCTTCCCGCGGCCGCCGAGGCTCGCGGCCGCGGCAGGAATTAGCTGCCAGGCCCGAGGTTTCCAGGTACCCGGAAGGGGGAGGGGTCGAGGCGGCAACAATTGGGCGGGTGCGGGCGAAACGCGCGGCCCGGAGCGCCAAGACTCGGAGGGGCGGTCAGCCCGGGCCACGCCGCCGCGCGATTGGCCGGGGCCGGCGCACCGGCCTCCGCTGATTGGTGAATTCTCAAATTCGGTCTCAAGGCGCCAGAGGAGGTGTTTTAGCGGGGACTGCGATCCTGGGCTGCAGTCGCCGTGGGCGTGTTGGAACGCTGACGCTGTCCGTGTGCCACGGGGTCCCGGCATTCGGAGCGGGGGTCTGCGCGCTTGGTTTTCCCTGCCCGATGTCGCCGCCCGGCTGCTGATCGCCTCACCCGGGGGATCCTGCGTGGATGTGAGACCGTGGGGGTCCCCGTAGAGGCAGGAAGCCTTCGCAGAGTCAGAGTTAAGTAGCGTGCGGCCCAAACGCGGACGGGCAGGCGGGAATTGGGGATAAACGGGACCCCTCCCGCCCTCATCCCTTGCTTGCCATCCTTCCCCTCCCCGGCTGGCGGAGAATTAAGGAATTTCTGCGGCCAGACCAGCGCGCGTGCGGTGTCCTGACTCCAGCTCTCCCTCCGGCCGGGCAGTAGAGGGGACTTACCCTTCCTCACGATTTGGGGGGTTCATTGGAAGAGTGTATCCTTGGGAGTCTACTTGGAAGCCCGGGAAGGGGCTGCGTTAAGCGTTGAATGGGTTTGGTCTAGCGATCAGGTTTCTTTCCCCCTGATTCAAACCCCCTCAAAGCCGAATTCCTCCCAGTTATTTGCGCCAAAATTAACTGACCTAGGAGACCCTGTACTTTCTGACAGATTTGCTCTACCCGCTCCCGACCTGGTAACTTTATTTTGTTCTGCTGCTTTTCATTAGAAATCACTATTCTTGTCGATTTTTTTTCTTCCCAAATTTGCAGTAATTAGTAAGTGTTTGTGTTCGTTCATGTGCTTTTTAGAGTTGGAGCTGGCTACGCTCCTGGAAATTCCCAGGATGAGTTTTGAGAGAGGAAGTTCATGTTCACGAACAAGTACAGATATTTTGGTTGGAGGGGAAAACATCCGATTGTAAAATAATTTTCTAATGTAATTGTGCATCACAGATGGAGGTGAATTGTTTAACACTAAAAGACCTGATCAACCCCAGGCAGCCCAGACTAGATTTTGCCATCGAAGATGGAGAAAACGCACAAAAGGTAAGTGCACTTAAATACCTTAAGCTTTAGCATATTTAGGATGGTGAGGTCTAATTCAATTAAGCTTTTCAATATACCACTTGTATTTATCTTATAAACCTAATAGTTAATTTTGATGAACATTATAGAAATAGACGTTTTTAATGGAAGCATCCAAACCATTACTGAGTTTCTCAGTCACTGAACAGGGAATATAATGTTGGAACCAATTTCTATGAATCAAAGATATCCTGGACACTGCCATCAAAAGTTTGTAATACTTGTAGTTGTCACAAGTGGTATTAGCTAATGCTGTTGAGAAATGTTAAGCCTCAGTTGCCAGGAAAATAGATTCTTTTTGCTCTAAATGCTGGATGATTAAAATGGAGTGAAATGTTCTTCATACACATTCATCAGCTCCTAGAGGCGGTTCCATTCACGCAAAAGTGTAACCTGTGCCTCCCATTAGGGAGGTAAGTAACTGAGCCCCACAATGTCCTCTTTGAATATTTTACGGTACTACTGCTGGTCTGGTTTTGCACTGAGTCATCGCTCCTTGTAGTTTGTAAGACCATGGTGATATCTTCAAGGAGTATTACCAGGTACACTGGCCATAGCAATATCTAAACTATCACCATACCCACATCAGCACAGTTACACTCACCAACCAGTGCCCTACTGAAACGATGTAATAGCTTGTCAGTAGTGAACATCTAAGCATCTTTAGGCAAAGGCAAATAGATGTAACAAGCCCGGATTTAGAGACTTTGAATATAAATCTGAGCATAGCAACTTCCTTCGGCATTGAACTTCCCTGGGATCTTGATCTTAATTTTAGATTTAGCATCAACAACAAAACTGCCTGGTTGCAAAGCACCTATTTTATGGGCTTTTGAAGTATATTTGACAACCATTAATTTTGGATAGGTGTGAAATTGTATGCTTTTCCAAGTGGGGTTTTTTTCCCCTTAGCATTTGATTTTAGTTAGGAAAAGAAGTACTCCAGAGCAGTATTGTTTAAAGAGGACTTTTTAAAAAATTACCTGAGCCACGTGAGGGTGGAAATGCCCAGCCTTCAACATTATTCTCAGAGTTGTAGCTGTGGGAGTTTCAGAGCAAACCTTTTTGTTTCCTTTATAATTTGAATGGGACAGGCTTGAAAGAATATGTATACATTTATATAAAGCCTGAGTCAGTGTCCACGTCTTCCCTTTGAGGTCAATGACTTTTTCAAGGGTATTTTCAAAAAAGGCACTTCTACTCTAGTTAACATCAGTAAGTGCTATGTCCAGTTGAGCTTTCACATTGTAATTGGCGTGGAGAAAAACTCAAGTGACTCAAAACAGATTGGGAAAGTGGTTAAAAGGTTTGCAGTGCAATGTCTGAGCAGGAGTTATTTCGCCTCTCCAAGAGAAGGCAGGGATGAGAACCGAGTGCTTCTGCCTACTTAGGAGGGGCTCGTGTCTATCTTTTCACATTGCTGTGAAGTAAAGGAAGGAGGATTTCTAGGAATGGTGAGAACATGGGATTTGGAGAGATCTTCGGTCTGATTTCCTGCTCTGCCACCTTGAACAGATATATTTATTCAGTCTCTGAACAAATATTTATGCTCCAGGTGCTGGAGGTACAGCGATTTAATAAGTCTTCTTACCTCGTTAAGCCTGTTTCTTCCATAATTTGGAGCTGATACATACTCCTCCCACTTTGGGTTTCTGTAAAGCACCTAGCAACCCATGCTGTTCACACTGTACTCAAACACAGCGCGAAGATGAACACGATGCAGGCCCTGCCCTCGGTTACCCGAGAGACTTTCAGGGACTCAGATGTACAACTAACCAAGCGTACTGTGGTTTGGTAGGTGCTATCCTAGGGGAGCCAAGTGACCCCAGCAGAGCAGAGTGGGGAGAAATAAATTCAGGTGGAGTCTAGTTAGAGTTGGAAGGCTTCACCGAGGAGCTAACATTTGTACTGAGGACATTCAACTTTCAAGAAAATAAGAGGGAGTGAGAGAGACATTTTAGGTAGGAAAAACAGCTTGAGGTGTGGGCATTTAAGAAATGTTCAAGAGAGGCAGAGTGGCCAGAAGTTAGTGGTGCTGAGTTGTTCCTCCTTGAAACCCTCCAAGAGATGCCTGCTGTGGTGTCCTGTCATCAGTGGGCACTGAGGGCATTTCTCTTTCTTGACTGGTCAAGAACTCTTATCTAAGTACTGTATTATACATGCATCTTCTTACCCCTCGGAGAAACTTTCTTTAAAGAATCAAGGAGTTGTCAACTTTATTGCCCAACTTTACTGTTCTCAGTTGTGGGCTTATAAATGCACCTCCCCGTGGGTTGTTTAGTTTGTCAGAACTAGAAAATGGATGATTTGGGATGAAGAGGTGAACAGTAAGGATTGAGCTGTGGGAAGGGCTTTGTGAAGGAGACAACACTTCAGCTAGGTCTTGAAGGAAGTTTAAGACTTAAGCAAGTAGAGAAGAAGGGAACAGTAAAGAAGTAGAAAGGAATGTGGTATATTTGGGGACAACACCTAAACTTGGCACAGGTTTTCTGTGAAGGTCATTCATCTCTTTGGGGAGTGGCTAAGAAAGAAGGTGAGTTCATTTTGAAATATATATCTGTACCTGTGTGATTCCAGGTAAATAAATATGTATAGGAGGCAGCTGGTTGCCTGACTTTGGAATTCGTGAAAGGTGCCCGTCAGGCACAAACTTGGAAATTATCGTCTTCCGGGTGGGTTTTAAAGCCTTGTCCATGAGAGCAGCGAACCACCCCAGAGAGAGCAAATGGAGAGGCGTGGAGGGCTGAGGTCTATAAGCCTGGAAAAGATGCACCCACAAAGGGAACTGAGTGGGAACAGTCAGAGAAGTAGGAAGAGAACCAACAGAGAAACTGGTCTCTCAGAAGCACTGATGGTTTTATAGAGCCAAGGACATCAGCTGTCTTAATGGTTGCAGTGAGGTGTTTTGCTATTGATTTGGCACCTGAGAGGTGACCTGAGTGGGAAGCAGTGAATCAGAACACACTGAGAGCTTGCGGAACCCCTGGGATGTCGGCAGGGGAAAGCCCTCAGTGTGGATTACTCATTCTAGAAAGTGCTGTGAAGGAAAGGAGATTTGTTAGTCAGTAGCTGGAAGGAGACACTTGCTAGCCTGTCTTTGCAACGAGCCTTAACAGGTAGGGTTTTGATAGGCAAAGCTTAGCCGATGACATTAAAGACCAAGTGGGAGCAACAGCTCAGATGTGACAAAGTGCAGGGCAGGTTTAAGAAAAGCCTGTGAACCCTGGGGGCAGAATGTGGAATTTGCATAAGACAGAACTGGAAGATATCGCCAAGGGGCTTGACAAGGCTGATGACTATATATATTAACCTGGCCAAGGCTGTATCTGAAATATCTGAGACAGAAGCAAGCCTGAAACGAAGATCTTTTAAATACACAGCCCTTTCTGTGGCAGCATACAGCATAGGCGTAATGCTGGCATAATTATTAATAATGATAAACATTTGTATAATACTTCACAGATTACAAACTACTTTAACCTTCATTATCTGATCTGATCCTCACAGCAACTCTGGCAGGTTAAAGCAAGGTGTGTTACCTGCGTTTACCTACAAGAACTGGAGAACCTGGTTCATATGTTACTTTCTCTGGGCTCTCTGTAAAGGAGGAAGTGATTTTCGGGGTACTGCAACTTAAATTTCCTGGTGAGCAGATCCAACACAGAGCTTAGGTGCAGGAGGTTGACAGCACTCTGAGGATCGAAGCCTGTGGAAAGGAAGGCAACAGAACTGTAGAGGGAGAAGCAGGTGTGTAATGGTCTCAGTAGGTCTGAGCTTACTATACAGAGTTCCAGGATGATCCCTTGGAGTCATCCTGCGTGAGGACAGAGCAGCCAGGCTTTTACTTGTCATCGCTATCTCTACCATCCGTTACAGTACAGATTTCCCAGGGAGGGGCATGATGCCACGTGAGTCAGCCCTCTTCAGCCAAGGCAAGGAGAGGCTTCCTTGGCATCATTTCCAGTAGCTAGAGGGCTGAGTCACTCGTTCTCAAAGAGGTCTGGGTGCACCACAGTGTCCACCATGCACCTGGGAGCCTTGCTGCAAAGCCTTGGAGATAAGAGACTTTAGTCTGAACTCTTATTTTATGGATCAGGAAACTTGGGCTCAGACAGAATGAATAATTTGTTCAGTGTCCAAAAGTTACAGAGCTGAGACAAAAACCAGTTTTCCCCATTTTCCTTCTAATCCCCTTTCCACTGCATTTTACGGAGTCAGGGTTGTGGGATAAGCAGACGGATGGAGCAGGTACGACTAAATCCCAGTTGACTTTCTGTCCCACTGAGAACTTTTAAAACAACTTACTAGGTGTTTTCTTTTTTTCTTTTCTTGTGGAGGTGTGATACAGTCACAGCCTACCAGGTAACCTAATTCCCCTTTTGCAAGTACAGATGGTCCTGACTCATGATGGTTCAGCTTATGATTATTCAGCTTTATGATGGTGTGAAGGCAGTATGCATTCAAAAGAAACCATACTTGGCATTTTGAATTTTGATCTTCTCCCAGCCTGGTGATATGCTGTACGATACTTTCTTGTGATGCTGGGCAGTGGCTGAGCTGCAGCTCCCCGTCAACCAGCTGGTCACCAGAGTAAACAACCGATACTCTTCAGGGTATTGTATTGTGGTATTTTTGCATATTGTGTTTTGTGCTTTCAATCCCATCATGCCACAAAACACTCATCTGTGTCTCCTGCTTCTGGTGAGAAGAAGAAGACACTTACAGATGCTCCTTGAATTAGGATGGGGTTACGTTAGGCTGACACCTTGAATTTAGCCCAGCGAGACTAGGCTGGCCCTACGTCCTGTGTGAAAAGGGACAGGCCCAGGTGTTTCTGTCCCGTATATCTGGTCAACCTAGTTACATCCCTATAATGTAAGTGTTCTGAGCATGTTCAAGGCAGGGTAGGCTAAGCTATTAATATGATGTTGGTAGGTTAGGTATTTTAAATGCATTTTCAGCTTACAGTATTTTCAACTTATTTGTTTAACAGGACATAACTTCATCATAAGTAGAGGCACATCTGCATTACTTAAGCTATAGTGAAAATACTAAAAAGCATGGAGGGAATAATCCATCTGAATTGCTCCTTGGAAGGGAAAAGCTAGGAAAATATCGCTGGTGACTACAGGTACCATGGAAGGAAGAGAAGCCTGGACCACACCCTCTACTGTGCAGATACCTTTTCAAATAACTAACTAATCAAGGCCCAGTGCTCTCTGAGTATCTGTAAGGGGCAAGGCGTTGTGCCAGCAATTGTGAGGAATGAGACATGTGGAACTTGCTCCCTGACTTCCAGAAGTGCACGATCTCGTTAATGAGACAAGACATACACCCAGGGAGTTAATTATATTAGCTCTGGGCATCAGCATGAATGGTAGTCAAGAATGGGAAAGACGGGAAAAGATAATAGCTAGTTTTATTGTGTGCTTCCTATATGCCTGAAACTATTCTCATAACCCTGTGGTGGGTATGTTTATGGACCTCATTTTCAGTTGAGAAAATGAAAGCCTTGTGTGGAGAAGGGCCTTGCCTCCCCCACTCTGCTGATAAGCAGTGGAGGCAGGTAAACTGGGGGTAGAGCCTGTGTTCAGAACTGCATCCCCCTTCTGCCTCTCCCCAGATGCGAGCAGGGCCTGCTGGGTACTTTCTACTGGAGCTATAAAAATGACAGCTTCCGCCCTGTTTGCACCCAGACAAGCTTATTTCTAGATGCAGAATTTCAGAAATGCTTTCAGCTGTGTCTTGCATACTATTGACTTTTATACAATTTAGATTATATGTGACATCTAGCAAGTTAATTCAACCTCTCTATGCCTCAGTTTCTTTATCTGTTGTTTGGAAAAATAATAATACTAGGTCACAGATGAGGAGTTGATGTATGTAAAGTACATGAAACACAGTGGGCCACAGAGGAAACAGTACTTTCTGGAGAGTTCCCCTGTAGAAGACTTCATCAGAACTGCACGCTAAGATGTGGGTAGATGCAGTGCCCCTGGCTGGATATTTAAGGCTGCTGGGGCGTGAGAAACCATCACTCCCATCTCCACCCATTTCCTTCCTGTTCCACTGGGATAGAACCTTGTCCTGGCTCGCTGGCAGCTTCTGCTAATCCAAGGACCAAGAGTTGGCCTGCTCACAAAAACTCCAGTTTCTCCCAAACAACCTTTTCCCTCTTCACATGTTGTTCATTTATAAGAAAGCACTTTAAAAAAAAAACAAAACACTGCTCAGCCAAAATCCAAGCATGCAGTAGCTATAGAGTGATACATGTACAGGAAAGGAAATGACAAATATTTAACTCACCCACCCTCATAATTATATAAGACATTGTTGCCTAGAGGTGAATTCTGCTACAGGAAGAACAAAATCTTTCTGATTTTGAATGCCAAAAATTGGTTTTAGGAGAAAGAAATTTGTTTTGATTACAAATATGTATTCTCAGAAGTCACATAGGTGGTGAACTTATTATACATCAAGTTGACAATGCACTGTAGAACTGTATGCCTGAAACCTGTGTAATCCTTGCTAACAGATGTCACCCCAATAAGTTTAACAATAAAAATGAATTTAAAAAAAAAAAAAAAAAAAAAAACAAATATGTATTCTCTATACACAATCTTTTTTTCCCAGCGAACTGATGGGTATAACGGACCCATCATTAATCTTTTCTTGTAATTATCGAAAACATTCTACTCCAAGTGTGATCTGAGGGCAGATTCTATTCCACAAACTACTAACAAGCTGCAAAACAATTAGGAACAGAACTTGAGAATTAAGCACTTAGAAACTTCTGTAACAATTTGATATTGACTTCATGATGTGTAAGCCTGTGATCAGTGGTTTCTTGTTGAACAGGCTGTAGATCAGCTTGATTGGCAAACTCAAGTGGACAGTCCCATGGGGTGGAGGCTGTATGTGAGTTCTCTGAAGTTAAGACCACCTATCAGTATGTAGGAAAATAAAGAACTCCGCTTCTTTAGCACGGGTGGTGTGAGAAGCTGTGCTCTGTGTGTATGACATTAGACAGCTTTCCAGGTTTCCTTGAAATGTGGCATTTTGTTGGGAGCTCTTCCATTCATTGTTCCTACTAAGTGCTATATTAGTACTGGTGAACACTGAATTCCAAAAGCATAACTGCTCTTCACTAATTAGTGCAAACTTGTAAATAGTGTTTAAAAATATATGGCACTTAGGAGCATATGGACTCAACTCACATTTGCCCTACTCATCACCAACTGTTACAAGCATCTGTCATCGTACCCAGAATCAGACAATTGAGTTCACGAACTCGCCACCGTGCACTTACATTGGCAACACTGTACAGACAACTCTGTAAAGTGTTAGAACCCTTAGCAAGGTTATAATGACAGCTCTGATGGCCGTTCTAGAAAAAGAGTTTCAAAATTGCTTTGACTGGTGGACTCAGTGCTGGCTTCGGGGCAAAGCTTCCCCGCCAAGGGGAGTACTTCGAAGGTGACCATAGTGATATTCAGTGAGGTATGTAGCACTTTTTCTAGGATGAGTTTGCGTAATTAATTGTCCATCATGACTTTTTCACAGAAGTGTCAAGAAAAATACGCATAAAAGGAGTAGCGGATTATAATCACTCTCTCATTGGAGCCTCCCGCCGGTTCCCATGAATCTTGTCTGTTTTCATTAGTCCTATCCTAATGTTTTTCAGCCCTGAACATATGGTCTGTTTGTATTTTCATGGTGGGAACAAAGAGTCCTCTTGGCTGACAGCTGCCCTTTCTCATTCTTGCTAAAAAGTCTCTTTTTTAAAATAGGAAAATATATTTGTTGATCCATCAAGGATGGCTCCAAAGACTCCAATAAAAAATGAACCAATTGACTTATCGAAGCAAAAAATCTTCACTCCAGAAAGAAATCCCATCACTCCAGTAAAGCTTGTCGACAGGCAACAAGCAGAACCATGGACACCCACAGCGAACCTGAAGATGCTCATCAGTGCTGCCAGCCCAGACATTAGAGACCGGGAGAAGAAAAAGGGGCTGTTCAGGCCCATTGAGAACAAGGATGAGGTGTTTACGGACTCTCTGCAGGTAAACAGGCTGCGCTCCCAAGGGCTCCTAGAGAATATAAAATTTGTACTTGACTATTTAACAAAAATCATAGATTTATCAATATTTCAGCCTCCGTTGAGCCAAAAGCAGCATTCAACAAAATCTTTTTGTATACGAGCTGTACCTCAATTCTCACTCTGTGTCTCATTTTTCATAATGAATGCTTTCTCCTCTTTATGATACCCCTGTGACCAGTACACATTTAAAAACATGTTTTTAAACAATGATATTTAATGACTTTGATTTCATGGGGCAATTTAGATTTTTTTTTTAATGCTACCATGAATTTAATTTTGCTCCAATTTAAGGGGAATAGTAATCTAAATATTTTAACTTGGGAAATTTCATTTTTCTCATCTGTGTTCATATTGTTGGTTTGGGGCTTTAAAGTTAAGTCATCTTTAAATTACACATTGGGAACCAGAGCTATATTGAATAAGCAGCATATCCATACTTTCTAAAAAAGTCAGTGTTCAGTATTTTTACTCTCCCATCCAACTTTTTTCCAGACTTGCTAAGAAAGGTTACTCACAGTTTCGAATGTTATTTCTCTTCTATTTTTCCTCATTTTGATGGACTTTTTAATCTATAAAATTTACCAAAATGAATACATTGGGAAGAGAGAAGAGAAAAAGATGTCCCAAATTACAACTTGAAATTAATAAAACAAAATGAATTGAATCTTTATTGCAGTGATAAAACTAACAGAATCTTTCATGTAACTGAATACAAATCAGGTCACTCTTTGAAAACCACTGCTCTAGAGAAACTCCTGTTTATGTACACCAGAAGACCCAAACAAGAATATCATAGCAGTATAGTTCCTATTAGCTAAAACTGGAAACAACCCAAATCATTATAAACAGGAAAATGGATAAATAAATAACAAAAGGATGTTTGAACTAAACGACATTATTCGAGGACTTGCTAATGCTGATTGAACACAAAAGCAAGTCCCAGAAGACTAAGACCCAAACAAAACAAAACAGACCTAAGCAATATATGACTATTATGTAGGAATACACACATATGTGATAGAGTGATTTTTAAAAGATAAGGAAATGATAAATACAAATTTAGGAGAGAAGTTACTCTGTTGGGTAGGCAAATGTAAATTAATAGTATTCTGGTTTGGGGGTTAGGATAGGCTGACCACACATACTGTTTTAAACAGGACAGAAAACAATTGCACTGTTTCTTTTCAAACAGTAAGTGTGGCTAGCCTACTGACACCTTGAATTCAGCCCGGTGAGACTAGGCTGCCCATATATACTGTTTGGAATGGGGCAGTACCGTTGTTTTCTGTCTCGTTTAAAACAGTACATCTGGTCGGCCTAGATTAGGATGTAGATTTATGGGTATTAAAGACATTATATACATGATAAGTGTATTTCATATGACCAAATATTCTATCAAAAAGTAACCAAGAACCAATTTTTTAAAAAGGTATTCCTCAGTAATTTTTAAGAATATAAAGGAATCCTATGACCAAAAAGTTTGAGAACTACTGTTCTAGAGTATCTACTTAGTAGTAGAATTGCTAAGTTCTTGGATATTCGAATACAAGATAATGCCATTGTTTTCCCAAGTGCTATTTGCTTCTGCCAGTAATGTATAAACATATATTGATCCATATCCTCTCTGTAACCTGAAATTCTCAAATTTACTAATTCCTGACAATCTAGTGGGTATACAGTTATGTATTGTGGTACAAAAACAAATATCATTTGTTTTTTTCTTTGGTTACTAATGAGGTTAAGCTTCTTTCTATTTGTTACTGGCCACCATGTTTTTTCCTCTTCTGTGGAATACCTGTTCATTTCTTTGCTAATTTCATTTCTTTTTTTATTTTTATTGATTTGTAGGGTTTATTGTATATTTGTGAAACTAAACCTGTATCAGTTATACATGTTACATTTCAATTTGGCGCCTGTCTTCTCCCTTTATATTGCTTCTTATAATCAATTGTGTCTGTATCACTTAGTCAATCCTTCCTCTTCCCAAGTTGACACTGCTGCTCTGTCATAGGTCAAAGTGTCATTAGTGTGTGCATCTGTTTCTGGGCTCTTTTCTGTTCCATTGGTCAATTTGTGCATCCCTGCACCTACGCAATTACAATTAGCATATTGTAATAAGCCTTTGTATCAGGTAAAGCAAGAAGCTCAATTTATTTTACTTCAGAGTGTATAGGCTATTCTTCGCCCTTAGTTCTTCCATATGCACTTTAGATTGGATTTTAATTGTAATTGCATGTAGATTAATTTGAGTATTAACCTCTTTATGCTACTGAGTCCTCCTATCCATGAAGATAGTATATTTCTCATAAGTTTTAAGTATCTTTCTTAAAGATGTAAATTTTAATATCTTATGCAAATATTTGCAACACTTGTTCCTAAAAACTTTATTTTCTTACTGCTGTTGTAAATCTTTTCAGTTCGTTTCCTGCTACTATTGTATGGCAGTGCAGCTGACTTTTTAAAATACAGTCTTGTCTTTTCATCTACCCTGCTAAATTCTCTTACTTCTTTTTTTAATAATTTGAGACACTTTGGAGTTTTCTGTGTAAACAATCATGTCGTCTACAGAACGAAAGTTTTGCCTACTTACTCCTTCCCAACTTCTGTACCTTGGCTTCTTTTCCTTGTCCTCATGCACTGACTAGGCTCTCCAACATGGTGTCTAATAGAACAGGAGCATCCTCAAGACTTCCCTGATATTAAGAGAATGCTTCCAAGGTTTTCCCATTAAGACAGATGTTTGCAGCTGCGTTTTTATGAGTACACTTTATTAAATAAATTATTCATTCCTAGTTTTCTAAGGGCATTTTTAAAAAGCATGAATGGGTGTTAAATGTATTTAATGCTTTTTCTGAGGCTTTTGAGATAATCACGTCATGTTTCTTGAGTCTGGTGTTCTTTGTGTAAGTTTTTAACCAGTAGACCCACCCAGCCTCAGATTACAAAGGAGAAAAAATAAGTCCAGAGAAAGCAATAGGTAAAATGTTAACAAAATTTGATTAGAAAATGCATTTTAACTAGCATCTGTAAGTATGGATTAGGATGTCCCCCAAACTTGCCAGTACTGGCCATTGCAATTTCCCCATTAGGATGTTAACCTTGGCTTCGATTCCCAG
Source organism: Lyroderma lyra (assembly GCA_004026885.1). Taxonomy (NCBI): domain Eukaryota; kingdom Metazoa; phylum Chordata; class Mammalia; order Chiroptera; family Megadermatidae; genus Lyroderma; species Lyroderma lyra. The sequence goes on along the minus strand of PVJL010006346.1, from coordinate 64,119 downwards.
CCAGGGAACTACCCACATACAAAAAACAAAACAAAACAAACAAACAAACAAAGGATATTAACCATGACATCTCCCTGCCTCTTTTGTCTACCCTCCGTAGCTTGGTGTTGGGGACAGTGCTGTGGACGTATTTGAAAAGAAAAGGCCAAGCAGAAAACAGAAAAGTTTAGGACTCCTGTGCCAGAAGTTTCTAGCTCGCTACCCAAGTTATCCCTTGTCAACTGAGAAAACTACCATCTCCCTAGACGAAGTTGCTGTCAGTCTTGGTATGTATCATCCAATTACCTGGAGGCCTATCTCCAGTTCTAGTGGGAAACTGGTTTCCTCTGGCAGGCTGTAGGCTTCTGAGAGTTTCTTTTATTGAGTAAAGAGCGGGCCCTCCTAAAGAGTGAGGGCAGAGTAGCAGGTAGAGCTTCTTTCTGCCATTATTAAGTTGCTTGTCATTATGCATAGGATCCCAGGGAGCCTTCTAGGCCTGAGGGTCACACAAAAATTGGATTTTCTTAACCTTAAAAAAATATTTTTACAAAAGACTCACATTACAAAGTAATATCTCATACTTTCATTTCATCTTATTTCAGACAGACTCAAAAGACATTTAGAAATATCCTGCTGTTTATTTTAATACTGCTTCTAAGTGTTCAGAACTAATGTCATTTCTATTATAAAGCAAATTTGAGAGCAAGAGCATTATGTTTGAAGCCCTGTGCTGTGATATTCACAGCAAGCCTGCCAAACTAGAAGCACATCTGGATATAACTCAAACAATCAAACCTTATAACAAAGGGGAAAACATGTGTTCACATGGCATGAGTGTGTATTATGTGCACATTACAATGGTGTATGTTCTGTAAATATATACGCGTGTACAGCAGCTTCCAAATAGAGCCCCCTAGTGGACGTGGATTGCAGCTGGTTTCCGGATGAACAGAGTGTTGACAATCATTAAATAAGCAGAAATCGCAAAGAATTGAAGATGTGAGGTGTCTCCTTAAAAAAATAAGGAGGTTTTACATGCAGGCAAGAAAAAAAGAAAAAGAAAACGTCCCAAAGAAATCAGCTACGTGGCCTTTATGATAGATTATGTTTTTAGTTTTTGTATTAAGCTCTATTTCTTCCCGTAGCCCAGAGAAATATGCCCCAGAAGATGACTGTCAACCTGAGTTATTCAAACTGATGACTAAAAAGATTTATTTGCTGGAAACTCAGATCATGAGGAGGCAGTAGGTTGTGAGGGCTGAATTGGAAGCCTAGCTCTCCAATTTCCAGGTAGTGAGAGCTTTAAAAAGTTAATTCACCTTTTCTCGTCTGTAATGTAGGTATCATAGCACCTACCTTGCGGAAACTTAGCAAAGCTGGGACAATGTCAGCGACATGCCTCAGTCCGGCCCTGGCGTGGGGAAATCATATTGCTACCTGAAACAGTTTTACTCAGCTCTTACTACATGTACCTCCCCTCCCTAAGCTGTCATTCCGCCTGCGACAATTCGGAAGAGGAAGTAGAGCACTCTGGGGAGCCACTTTGAAACCCAGAGCAAAATAACGTGGTATCATATTTGGCATCAGTGACAATGAAACGAGAAGGGAAGTGACCCAACTGGATAGAGGCTTGGCGGAAACCCATTTGAGGCACAGGGTCCTGAAAACTAGTCTTCTAGAGGATGAGGGCGAAACAACAAATCATACAGTATTCTTCTCACTGAGGTGCATGAAGCCAGCTTCCTCCACGTACCCAGCTTCCTTCAAGGGACCCTGCACTGGTGTCAGAGCAGAAGACAAAAGGTCAGATGTTGGAATGCCGTGTTACAGGTCCTAGGGAGGACAGAGACGTGGACTCCTACTTTATTAGAGGATACAGATCTGCCTAGAGCAGCACTCCAGAGATTTTTCCAAGAGCCTGTAATCATTTACCAAATGAGCTTGCCATCTCTCTTCTGGTGAGGTTGAAAAATAAGGGTCCTTCCAGGAAGTTATTTCACTGGTGACCATCCCTTCAGGTTGAGTCTAAACTCCTTGCCACCTCTCAGGTCACAGGCTGTAAGACCGTATTCTCACCAAGTACGTGCAGAGCATTCCGACTGTACGACAGTTCTCCAGATTCCAGCCCCATTGGCTTTGACGTGGACGTTACAGTAAGGAGTGAGAGAACTGGGAGTGACTCACGAAATGGAAAACACACAGCCTAAGACACTAGCTTCCTGGGCTCAGAGGTGTTCTTGATAAGCTCCACAAGGATGAAGGGCAGCTTGGTAACAGTTGGTAAATCCTTGAGGGCAGAACTAATGCCTTGAATAGGATTAACAGGACTGCCTTCACCCAAAGGGAAATAAAGGCCGAGTGCCCAGGAAAACATTGCTGACAGCTGGGCCCAGAGGAACCGGCACGTCTTGAGACCTATGAAATGGCACTTACTAGTTCACCAGCCAGAGCACAGGGACACTCAGATGGGAAAGGTGAGTGGTCATGCAACAGGCAAGAGCTGCACCCCTGCTTCTGCCAGCACCTCCACTGAACACCTACTGTGCACGCTAAGCATCATCTTACTCTCCAAGCGGTCAGAATCTTCCTTTATTTTCCCTTCTCCGGATGTCTAGCCACTAGATGGAAACTCAACAGCTTGTATCTAATACAAAATAACCAAACAGCCGGGCATATGGCTGGCCCTGGGGTGTCTCACTTGCGTTCACATGACATTTCTAATGGGAAGGTTTATAGAATGTTACACTCTAAACAAGAGTTAATACATGACAACAGACTGGAGGGAGGAACCAGGCAGATCTGGACAAGGGGCTGCTGACTGCCCCTGCCAGCACCTTCCAGCAGGGCTCTGGCTCCAAAGCCAGGGCTTCTGAGGGTGGAGAGCCTTTCAGGGTCATGAGCTGAACCGTTCTGATCGATTGTGAAATGCCTCTTCATGCGTGTGAGACAACTTCCTCTCAGCTCCGACTTCTCATTGTAATTTGGTCTGTTTCTCCTGTGAAGTCTTTGAAGGGTAAAAGCTCTATTCACTGAGTCTGCTAGATTACACAACAGCTCCTGGCGGAGTGAACAGAAAGAGGGCATCTCAGACCTGGGCTCTTCTCTGGGAAATGCCTGGAGGCATCTGTTATGTAAGCTCAGATGAGAGCAAAGGGGGCCTGGGTTCCAAACCCTACAGGCCTGCTGCACCCCTGGATGAGTCACAGACCAGAGGTTTTTAAAAGCTATTTCCTCAGTGACCTTTTGTGCTAGCAGGGATCTTAGGTGCCCCCCAGGACCACGAGGAAGCATTTGCAAAATAATATACAAACAGTAGATAAAGCTCACATCTGTTGGAGATCCTTTACGTTTATGGTCACATTTAATCCTTATCATTTTATGAGATAAATACTAAGGCACAGACAGGTTAAATAACTTCCCAGGATCACCAGACTGGTAAGGGACAGTGCAGAGATTCAAACCCAGGCAGTCTGACCCCAGAGTCCCGATGCTTAACCGCCATAAATATTTTTGGTAAGTTCAGTAGACAGCTCATAATCCCAGCTATTTGAGGAGTATTAGGAAAGGGGGTAGGGAATTGGTGAACTGGGTGGTCCGTCCGTATTGCACATAAAGTCTCTGTGTGTCACCATTGGGCTGTTTGGCAGGATTTGGTGAATGAGAGCATGAGGAAAGTTGTCAGTAGCCTTGATGAGCTAAAGGATGTGCATGTTGTCCCAGCCTTAGTGTGGCCTTTCTAGCATCTTGACAAGGGTGCCTAAGCTCTTGAATCTCAAGTTTCCAGTGCAAAATAGAAAACAAAACATGTACCATTGTCAGTACTGGACCATTAAGAGAGTTAACAAGATCATTCTTTCTTATCATATGAACTCCAGGAAAGGATAGTGTTGTCTAAACAAGATATTAGTTATTGGACACTGTCTGTTACAGTCTGTGAAATTAGGAATACAAGTCAGAGTCAACCATCCACCATTCAAGTGTCCATTAAGCACACCAGTACTTGTGTAGGTCAGTCCACCCGTTTTCACATGCTGAAACATTTGTGTGGTTTGCCTAAGAGGTCTAAAGAGGAGACATACTATGTATCTCTCAGATACAACTATCATCCATCTCTAGGTGGATGTTTTATCCTAGATCTTACTGAGGGTTGGATCCCAAGAAAAGAAAAGATACTATTTCTGTTGCTTGCGTCCTTACAAGTTGAATTTGTGGAGCATCCACACGTGCTGGGCATTACACTGGGTCTCATGCAAAGTAATTCACAGATGTGACCCAGCCTCTCAAGGGATTTATACTCAAAAAGGTTTGTCTGTGTGATGATGCTTGGCTTGTTTTTCAAACAGGCGTTGAAAGGAGACGCATCTACGACATTGTAAATGTGCTGGAGTCACTGCACCTGGTCAGCCGCGTGGCCAAGAATCAGTATGGCTGGCATGGGCGGCACAGCCTGCCACAGACCCTGAGGACCCTCCAGAGGCTAGGAGAGAAGCAGAAATATGAAGAGCAGATGGCACACCTTCAGCAGAGAGAGCTGGACCTGATGGATTACAGATTTGGAGAACGTAAAAAAGATGGCTCTCCAGATCCTCAGGACCAACAGTTATTGGATTTCTCTGAGCCCGACTATCCCTCTTGTGAGTCCATTGTAACCACATGAGTAATAGCATAGAGGGAGTGATGGTCTCTTTTGAAGAGATTCACTGCTAAGAGGGAAGTGCCAGATTGACAACCCTGGAGAGAGGTGCCCTCATATTCTTTCTACTGAAGAGAGGGAGACAGATGGCTCCCCGACTAGGCTGCCCACTCAACCCCCCGGGAGACCTGTCTGGTGGCAGAGCACTTGGTATTTGGTGTGTTTTAACCATGGATCGCTAACAGCTCCCATTTCAGATGGATAGCCCCATGCTGATTTAAGGAAAATTTACTTTGAAAGAAGTCATCATTACAAAGAGTTTAATTTTCTAAATTATATATTGGAGTAGGTTACTTAGAAAAGAACCCCATTTGCAAAAAAATGTTGATTAGAAAGATAGACAACCTGGTTTCATGTGATGCAGAATTTTTTTTACTTATACCTACATTGTTCTGCCCCTTCTGACTCGTATTTATGGTCTTCCTGTTCTAACCATTGGTCTTCATCATTCTCACCCCACTCCCTGTTGCTAGGACGATAAAGTACAGGTATCACTCACATTTCGCCTCCAAATATAAGGCATAGGAATGCAAAGATGGGCCTGGCTTTCATTCGATTTACTGCCTTGTGTGTTTTTTAATTCTACCCATGAGTCAGTTCTTATCTTAGTAACCAGAGGAGACAGCCATCTGTCAGGGGTGGTTTGCCTGCCCTCTACGACAACACACATCTCATCATTGTCTCCTACTTGTTTATATTTTATTTCTTCACCTATTTCTGAAAAGAAGTGAAAGAGGTAGGCATCTACTATGTTCAGGGTATATCCTAGCTACAGACATACCTCAGAGATCCTGTGGGTCGGTTCCAGACCACCACAGTGAAGCGAGTATCTCAGTAAAGCAAGGTGTAATCTTTTTGCTGGTGGCAGGTCTTGCCTTCGCTCTGTGAAAAAAAAAAAAAAGCAACATCTGTGATGCACAGTAACAGGAAGCACACAATAAAAGGAGCTATGCCCGTATTGTGGGCACAGAGAAATAAAAATGGAGTCCCTGCCTTTGAGGGGAGAGTTGATGTTCTGAAAACAGTTTCTGATCTCTACCCTATCCTTTTCTCCTTCTATGTTAATTCTCTTAAAAAGTTGGTTTAGGAAAACTTCATAGATTCTATTCCATCAAATCTGAGTATAAAGCATTAAGAGTGGTTTAACATACACATTTCAGTTTATGCTTACTGTAATTTAATGAGCCACAGGAAAATCCCTGTTTTATGAGCCACGTTTTAGGACCTGTGTCCAAAAAGGCTTCTAACAAGAGTGATCTTTTTTCCTACTAGTAGTTAGATAATTGGGGCAGACTATGAATGGAGTCTTTATTGTGGTAAACTCTCTGTTTTGATGCTTTTGTTTTATTCCCTTTGTAGCATCTGCAAATAGTAGAAAAGACAAGTCTCTGAGAATCATGAGCCAGAAGTTCGTCATGCTATTCCTCGTCTCTAAAACCAAGATTGTCACTCTTGATATGGCTGCCAAAATACTGATAGAAGAAAGCCAAGATATGCCAGACCATAGTAAATTTAAAAGTAAGCACCTTCACCTAAATTCACCTAGCACAAAAGGTGGGATTTCAAACGTTGATGTTGTCTGCCTCTGAGATTAAAAGAATTATTATTATTATTATTATTATTATTATTATTTTGGAGAAGTGCACTCATAAAATTTCTTGGTGCTATGAGAGGTAAGCTAGTCACATACTAGAATTCTCTAAAGTTCTGTCATGCCTTTCCTTCAGCACTTAGAGTGGACATGGAAGCAGAGTGCCATCCCACAAATGCAGGTCAGGGAGGGTGTAAGATCTTTGCATTTCTCTTTCGTATCACTGCGTCCATGCTGGCATGTCTGAGTTTTGTTTCCCCTTTTTCCCTCACCCCCTGCATACTCTTCTGATGGGTGGAGATGGAAATTGTCTACAGGTAAGAACCAGAGAGGTGACCAGGGTAAGGAAAGGCTGCTGGACAACAAGAGTGTTTCTGAGTTTCACATTCAGTGTTGCTTCCTCTTCTGTCAAACACGGGTCCTGAGCCGAATCCCCTCAGCTGCTGGTGGCCCTCTCAAGCCCTGGAAGCCATGAGCTCAACATTCGGTGACTTTTTTTGTTGTTGTTTCCAGCTGAAATTATAGCCACCCTGTGGGAGACATGGCTAGGTGAAGTCCTGCTTTATTAGGATTGGGCAGAAAATTGTATCTGGGGTGAATGCTTGATGTTTCTGGATGATTATCACAGGTTCTTTGCTTGATCTTACTCCTGAGGTCAAGTGGGTTTCCAACCCCTAAGTTGATTTCTTAAATAGAAATTACTTCATGGGTGTAGTCCTGTATTGCCACCCCTTCTGAATTTTGTGCTAGTACATGCATTTTCAAATGTGTCCCCCAAAACCTCTTAAGACTCAGGAGTAGTGCATTGCCCTCCCCCTCGCACTGGATGGCCAGAAGGCCAGGATTTCAGATGAGGAACTGACAGTCTTCAGCACGGCTGGCCCGCATGACCTTGGGCCCCAAACACCCGTGTCTGCGAGTGCAGCCTTGCAGGCAGCTCTGAAGAACCCTGTCATTTTCGCAGTCCCGTGCCTGGTGGAGCTGGCGCCACAGCTCCCGCTGGGAGAAACTCAGGGCACGCTTGGACGTCTCACATATCAGAATTCCACTTCCTAAGCCTTTCATTATAGCCCAGTTCCCCCCGTCAGGTGTTTTTGCAATCACCACACTCCCTGCTTGTCTTGTCAAAGGTGTGAAGTCGTGAAAATGGAAGGACACACTGACCTTCCTTTAGTCTGTGTCTTCAGATACATCAGATACATAAATCCTGGGTGAGTTCAAGACAGAGCCATTGGTCATCGCCTCCCACCCCACTGCTTTCCCCCTGAGGTCTCTGTGCTGGCCAAGAAAAGTGACCTGTCGCATAAACTAAAATGTGATGGTGTCCCAGGTGGCGTGGCCATAATTGTGTTTTATATCTTCAAGCAAAGGTACGACGCCTGTACGACATAGCCAATGTTCTGACCAGCTTGGCGCTGATCGAGAAAGTGCATGTCACCGAAGACCGAGGCCGGAAGCCAGCCTTCAAGTGGATCGGGCCCGTGGACTTCAGCTCCACTGGTACGGCGTGGTTTCGTTAGGGACCTGCTTTATTTCTACCCCCGACTTCCTTTTCCAAACCACACATCCACTACAGAGTGAGACTGATCGTCGTTTGTCATTGTCCAAATCACATTAAAAAATTAGACCGATGATGTCACTCTTGAAACAGTGAGTACTAGTCTACAAATGATCTGTGCTGGTCAGCAGCTCACACACAGTAGCAAGGGCAGTACTCAGCACTTGTAACCTGGGAGTTCTGGAACTATTAAATGGTAGCTCTTTAGCATTTTTTATTTTGTTCAGAAGCGTTTCCTGGAAGTTTGGGGGTTAGAAATGACATTTCTTATGAACTCTGGTTATGTCTACACTAGCGGAATAAAATACTGTTTTCCTTTGAAATTCCAGGTAATGTAAAAATTTACCAATTACTATCACAAAAGTAATGTGTGATAAGATGACTTCTATGGGAGTTCCTTGATGGTGTAGTGGCTTAAGGCTTCAGTGTTGGCGCTGTCAGCACTGCGGCCTGGGTTCGATTCCCAGTCAGGGAGCTACCCACATACCAAAAAGCAAAAAAAAAAAAAAAAAAAAAAAAAGATGACTTCTAAATATAGTCTGGATATAATGAACACCCATTTTGTAATTTGTTGAAAAGGTTAGAAATGTTGAAATTGTACTGAACTAGAGCCAAAGATGGTATTGTCTTCTACTTACTTCACTGGTAATATCTGAGCCCCTGGGGACTGGATCCTACTGTACCAGCTACTTTACACATAACTAGGCTGCCTGGAAAAAAGCCATTAAAGTTATTTTTAAATTACCCTTCCAATTTTGGTGTTAGTGGTATAAATTTCTGCCACTTAACCTAGGTTTATAAAAGATACAGCTCTCTCCCTCATTGTAACAAATTATTCACTTAGGATCTAAATGAAACCACTTAAAATCTAGTATAACTAATTCGTCCCAGCAAGTACTTACTGAATGTGGACCGTATTGATAGCCCTCAGGGATTTAAAGACGTGTGTTACACAACCCCGGCGTACATGAAATATATAACTTGGCCATTTTCTCCTCTTTGGCTTCACTTAATACTGTCACGTATTCTCCTTTTTAACGTGAAAATATCTACTCACCTTTAAGATCTGGCTCAAATGTCAACTCCATGATACTTTCCTCGATCACGCAGAGCTATTGCAATTTAATATTGTGCTATTGTATTTGGTGATGTTAATGCTATGCCATTGTCCTTTCTCTATGCATTTGAGGGCAGAAGAGATTTTTATTCATCTTTTATTACCCATGGAGCCAAGATCACTGCCTTACTTACTTTACTTACCTACTTTAGTTGGTTAATTATACTGAAGGTGTATAATTAGTGCACATTTGAAAATTAGAGAACAATTAAGCACTACACCTGGTGGTATTGGCTCGCTTTGTAGGAAATGAGAGGAATCTAAGTTCTGATGGACTGTTAGATTTTTAGAGGAATGGAGAACTTTTTAGTTGAAGGAACTGATACCTAAGAACAAATCTGATTTGTGTTGGAGTGATCAACCACCCTGATTTAAGTGGAAGGCATAGGATAGACAATAGTGAGAAATGAAATTGATCAGCTGGGACATTTTGGAGGGTCTCTAAAGTTAAACCAAGAAATTGGCACTAGATGTAATAGACTGAAGTGATGGGGGGTCTTTAGATAGATTTAAGGACAGGAGGGACTCAAAGGTGGTGGTGTCACTGCAGAAAATAGATAGCTAGGAAAATGAGTGGTGTTCAGAAATTAAGGAGTTCATGCATTTGCATAACCAGTGGGACAGCAACTGGAGAGCTCCCATGAGGGAAGAGCACTTGGAGCAAGTCAGGAACCTCCATGAACTTACTCTCTCTGGTACTTTAGAAACCTGATCATCTTTTTGTATTCTCTAGTTTCTATTGACAACACTGTCAGCAACCCAGTAATCAATTTTGTAATGTCAAGTTACCTTTGATTCCTTAATAATCAGGCATGTCTGACCTGCAGCCCAACACAAATTCTTAAAACGTGAGATTTTTTTGCAACCTTTTTAATAGCTTATCAGCTGTCTTTAATGTTAGTGTATTTTATGTGTGGCCCAAGACAATACTTCCACTGTGGCCCAGGGAAGCCAAAAGGTTGAACACCGCTGGCTTAACTCATTTTCCTTCCCTCCTTGATTAACAGTTCTTCACAATTTAACTTCCTGGATGTCTGTCTTCTTCTCCCCACCATCATGGTTATTTTTTTCTAACAGCTTTATTGCAGTACCATGACATACAATACATAGCATGTGGCTAAAGTTACAATTTGGTAAGTGTTTGCACTGTATGCATCTGTGAAATAATCACCAAAGAGAAGGAACCCATTAGCCTCCAGAGTCTCCTGTGCCTTTATAATCCCTTCCTTCCTGCCCCCACCCCATCCCTGGGGCAACCACTCATCTGCTTTCTTTCACTCTAGGTTTGTTTGTGTTTTCTAAAAACTTGCATAAGCAAGTCACAGTCATCACTCCTTGCTCATAGATTCCATGTGTGTGAGTTTACCTGTTAACTCCAACCGATTTGTAAGTCCAAAATCAATGCTCACAGCACTTTCTCAGTCATTCGGGGACACGCAGAGTGGTGGAAAATTGAGTTGCCAATGCACGTGTTTCCAGCTGAGGACAGACAAGGCGGTGCTCTGCTGTCCTGCTTCAGTGCTCACACTACACACAGGTGTCCTTTTTGTGGTCTTTTTAATGCCAGGTTTTCACATTTGTGTGCTTTGTGTTGGTGATTTCACTGTTTAAAATGGTTTCCAAGTGTCCTACTGCAGGACTGTCTGGCGTCTCTAAGGACAAGAAGTCTGTAATGTGCCTTACAGAGAAATCAGACATGTGAGAGGAGCTTCATCCAGGCATGCATTCTAGTACTGTTGGCTACAAGTTCAGTGCTAATGGATCAACAATATATATCAGATAAGGTGTTTTTAAACAAAAACACATAGAACAGTCATGTAATGATCAGTTGACAAAGTTGTGACCAGAGGCTCACAGGAACCTAACCCTGCATGTCACCTTGGAGCATTGGTTCAGTATTTGCTAATTCAGTGTTCACGGTGACTTTATAAAACATAGCTACCACGAATAACAGCAATGGACTGCACTGTGTATACTCTTTTCATCAGGCTTTCACTCAGCATAATTATTTTGAGATTAATCATATTGTCCCATGGATCAATAGTTTATTCTTTTTTATTGCCAAGGAACATTCCATTGGGTGGATATGTTATTCTTTATTCATGCACTTGTTGATGGACATTTGAATTATTTCCATTTTTTGGCTATTACAAATAAAGCTTCAGTGAACATTCACATACATGTCTTTATAGGGTAGAATTCACCAGTGAAGCTATGTGGGCCTGCAGTTGGATTTCACTACAGATTGGATTTCTATGATAGCTATAGGGCTACTCAGTTTCTCTCTTTATTCTTTTCTTCTACTTTGAGTTCCATTTGCTGTTTTTCTAGTTTCTTAAGGTAGAAGTGGAGGTCATTAATTTGAGACTTTTTTCTTTTCTGGTAAGTATTTAGTGCTATAAATGTCCCTCTAAGTACTTTATCTCTGTACCACAAAATTTGATGTGAGTTTTCATTGTCTTCCAATTCAAAATGCTTTGTAATTTTCCTTTTGATGTCTTCTTTGATCTCTAAGTTATTTAGGTGTGTTAAATATAGTTTCCAAATATTCTGGGATTCTCCAAATATGTTTTTCTTACTCATATCTAATTTCATTCCATGTAGGCAGAGAACATACTTTGTATAACTTGAATAGTTTTTAAATTCACAGAGGCTTTTTTTATGGTACCGATATGGTGTATCTTGGTAATATTCCATGTACACTTAAAAGAATGTATATTCTGCTTTGTTAAGTGTGATGATCTATAAATGACAACCAGGTTAAGTTGGCTGACGTGTTGTCTAATTCTTTATCCTTACTGATTTCATGTTTACTTGTTCCATCAATTATTGATAGAGAGGTGTTGATATCTGATTATAATTGCAGATCTGTACTTTTTGCAGTTCTATCAGGTCTTCCTTCATTTATTTGATGTTGTCGTTAGGTGCATAAATATTTAGGATTGATCACTATGTCTTCTTGATGAATTGACCTTTTTATCATTATGAAGTGATCCCTCTTTATGCCGGATGATACTCTTTGCTCTCAAATCTACTTTATCTAACAATAATATAGTCATTTCAGCCTTTTTTTTATTAGTTAGCATAGTGTATATTGTCATCCTTTTACGTTACTATTGCTGTTCTATTGCTGTTTCTTCAAGTTTACTACTTTTTTCTACAACATCTAATCTTCCAATAATCCCATTCAGTGTTATCTTCATCTCTGTATTGTCATTTTTACCACTAGAAGTTTGACTTGGGCCTTCATATTTTCAATGTCTCTACTTAACATGGTCAGTCTTTACTCCAATTTCTTGAATTCATGAGATAAAATTATAATAATTTTTAATGTGCTTATCTACTAATTCTGTCATCTGTGTCATTTTTAAGAGAATTTCAATTAATTTTTTTGCTCACTCTGTGTTATATTTTTTCTGCTTCTTTTTGTACCTACTAATTTTTAATTTTATTCCAGACCCTGAGAATTATAGATTATTAGGTGCTAGATATTCCTGTATTCCTAAAAATGTTCTTCAGCTTTGTTGTGGGATGCAGTGAAGTTACTTAGAAACAATGATCCTTTCAGGTTTCTTTTAACCTTTGGTAGGCAGGCCCTATCAACATTTAGTGTGAAGAACATTGTTCCTGCTACTAAGACAACACTCTTTTTAATATCCTAACCAATGATCCATAAATTACGAGATTTTTCCACTCTGGCTATTGATAACAAGCAGTACTCCCAACCCAGTATGAACAGCAGATGCTATTCATTCTGCTCCTTTTGAGTGATTCTTTCACTGGCCTTGGGTAGTTTCCTCACATGTGTGAGTACTCTACAAATACTCAAGGGGCACCCTCTACAGATCTCCAGCAGTCTCCTCTGTATGGCTCTTCTCGCCAACATTTTTCCCACAAACTCTAGCTATATTGGCTTTCCTGGCTTCCCAGCTCCATCCTCAACTTGAGGAAACTTCCAGGCTCTATCTAGGTCCACCTCTCTGCACACTAACCTGGAAACATGCCCAGGACAATAGGCTGGGGTCATTATAGAGCTCACCTCCCTTGATTCCTGTCACTAAAGATCACCGTCCTTCATGTCCTGATGTTCAGTGTCTTGAGAGCTAATGTCTTATGTATTTCACGCACTGTTTTGTTTCAGGAAGGAGGGGGAACTGTTATTCCTGTTACTATCTTGACTCATTTTATTTTTTTTGATTCTGTAATTTCTGGTTTTCTGAAAAGAACATATATTAGGTTTTCATTACATGAAATAGAAAACCATAAACCTGATTTTCTTCGTTAATTTTTGTGTGTTTTAGAAAAACTAAGTGTTGCTGAGCTTTTCAATTTATTAAATCTTATTAAAATGTGCATGCCTTGAGTTTAGAAGAAAATAGCACAGATGCACAGGGTAGGAATAACTGTCTGAGCAACAGGGATGATTTCTATGTGGAAATATAGGACTGGTTCTATATAGGAAGTTCTGTCCTGACTCCACAAAGCTTCTTTTAAACACAAAAAGGGTCGAAGGCCCAGCCATTTATTATCCTCACTATTCTGTAACATTTCAACCACAAGGTTTCTGCTGACCTTATTCCTTTGGTCACTTAGTAACTGAGTGTCCTAGTGCATAAGAAAGATAATAAAGCATCATAGAAATTCTTGTACTCACGGCCTTAGAGCTGTGGCATAAGAGACTGATCTCAATTAATGTTAAAATCTCAAAATATGCATGTTGGACTGAGCATGATTAGGTTTTCCTTTGATACTCTCTGCCCAAAGAAAGAATCTAAAATGTCAGGTCCAATCTAATTTGGGTTGAAGAACATCTTGCTCTACTTGTGTTGCAGTTTAGATAATTTTAGAATATATGTGGATTTAGTCTCATTTTAAAGTCATCCACTAACTTTAAAAAAATTAGTGCATCGGAAGAAATTGGGGTTTGAGACAGGCTCATAAAATTCCTTTGATTGTCTTAGTTTTTAACTTATAAGGTACCTTCATTATAATTACAGGCTCTCAATGCCATAACTTTAAAAGGCTATGTGTAAAATTATCCTCAATTATAGCTGTATATAACAATACCAAATCTCTCACTTATTTAGATGAAGAACTAGTGGATGTTTCTGCATCTGTCTTACCAGAACTGAAAAAAGAAACACGTGGCCAGATTCAAGTCTGTGCAAAACAGAAGCTTGCTCGACATGGTTCTTTCAACAGAGTTCAGGCTTCTGAGCGGATTCAGAGAAAAGTGAACTCAGAACCCAGCAGCCCTTTCAGAGAAGAACAAGGTATCCGCCTTCACTTAATCCATGGAGTCCATCAGCCCCTATGTAACTGTAGCCGTACCCATGCACTGGTGCTTTAAAATGAGCTGACTTTCTAGGCCCTGCCTGTTTTTGCACTTACCTGAAATGAACCAATTATTGGTGTGAAAGAATTGGTGACTTCCCAGGATATGAACATGACCTCATGCCTGAAATTGCCCCTAGCCAGCTTTGAAGTTCACTTAGTTTGCCATGGCTGGTCTGTTTGATATATCTCAAAAATTCATCCAACTTATAAAACAACACTTGATTTGTTTTGTTTTTTTCTTGCTAATTTTTAATAAGACCTGAATTCATCATTAACACTTAGCTTCTTGAAATTTCTCTGAATCAAAACCAGAATGGATTCGAGATTGTTTTATCCTCTCTGAGCTGTGAATAATGAATCCTGCTGTATGTAATTGGTGTGTGTAAGTCTCATGCTGTATTGGTTAGACCTTTATTTTCCTTTCCTGAACCAGGTGGCTTCTCCTTAGAAATTGGAAGTCTGGCAGCTATTTACCGACAGAAAATAGAAGGCAATTCACAGTAAGTAGTCTAAAAATTCTGGGTGTGTTCTTTTCTATCGCCAAGTGTTAACTTTGACGAAATTGAAATGCCACCCATCAAAGGTAAATTTTAGCTATCTTGCTCCTAAGTCACCCATTTTTCTATTAAGAATTTTGTTAAGTTGTCCCTTTGTGCCTAAAACTGTGCAGGATGTAGCATCAGGGACACTAAAGTACAAAAAATTTATACCCTAAGCTGTGAAAGCTTACGGGGACAAAATAAAATAACAAATACACTGAAAAAAAAACCAATCACTGCTCATGTGACCCTGAGAAATGATGTATCAGAGTCCTGTGAACCTTTCGTGGTAACATATGAACTACCAGATACTGTTCCAAAAGTTTTATGCATATTAACTTATCTAATCATAACAGTAATCTTTTGAGGTTGGTACTGCTATCCTCATTTTACAAAGAAGAAACTGAGACCCAGAGAGGTGAAGTAACTTGTCCAAGATCACAATGCTAATCAGTGACAGAGCTGGAATTCAAACCCAGGCCATCTGACTCAAATTTTGGGTTAGATTTTGAAGGAACTCACATATGATCAGAGAAAACAGAGAGGATACAGAAGGGGAAACAGAGATTTTAAATGATAGATGTGAGGAGAAACACTCGGAGGCAGAGTTAAGAAGTAGAGGGGAGAATAAGCTGATTAGCCATAATGATTAGTCCAAATAGGATAATAGAAGAAAATATCCTTCATGAAAACAGCTTGGCGTGTTGGAGGTAAGTGGGTCAGGTAGGAGTGTTTGGATGTGTGAGACAGATGTTAAAGAATTATGGCAGACACTGGGGAACATCATCCTCACTGCTTTAAGCAGGTGGGATTGGCAGTGGAGAAGGGCTCCAGGTGGGCAGACCACAGGACGGAGCATTTGCAGCCACTCTGCCGTGCTGAGGTACAGGCCTGCGCCAAAATCAGAGTAAGACATTGAGTCGTCAGCAAGACTTCCCAATCACAGAGAACACTTGGGTCTCAGATGATGCTGATATTCTCGGTGGAGATGGGGAGCTTAAAGGGGGATAGCTAGAGGAAGGATGGTGGGTGACATGCTCAGGACACATTGCATTTCACAAAGCTGAATAATAGCGATTGCCCATTCAGAGGGACTCATCTCTGCAGCCCAGTGCTCCATTTATTCCCACAGCGCAGTAGACAGCAAGACTGTGGGCAGTGTAGAGAGGTCGTGAGACATTCCTGTGCTCTGTTTACTAGTTCCTAAAGGCATCTTAAAGGGATTTGCCTCATCTATTTCCAAAAATAGAGTAAATATACAAACTTTTCTTTTTAATACTTGGAAGTTTTTCTGTGTAAAAGATCCAGACATTGTTTACACTTCTTCCATGTTGATGGGCTTTGATTTTGAGTGTGTGCTGCCTAAAAGGGCTGTCATAATACCGAGCAGAAAGGGACAAGAACGGCTGGAAATAATAATTTTGTAGGTAAGCTTATTTCCTCACTCGGTGCCCGCGTCATTATCTCACAGTGGATTTGAGACGGACTAGAGGTGCCTTTAAATCGCAGTCCATTCCCATCTGTTTTGCACTTAGGATCTCTCACGGTGACTGGGGGTGAGGCCCGCTGGGTTGCTTAGCCTCTGAGCTTCAGTGTTCCTCCCTAGTAAACTGGGGGCAATGAGAATAGCTATCAATAGTATGATTATGTAAAATTATGATAATATTATGCTTATCATGATAGCATCTATGTGCCTGGTAAGGGGGGTGTGCCTGTAACTGAGAACGCTCAGATGTGGAAGGGGCAGGGGAAGAGCCAGTATTAGCTATGGCCTGAGGTCCTCTAAGAGCTCCCCCAACATCAGCTCCCCTACCCATCCCTAACCATCCATCCTGGTTATACCTGGTCATCTGTCTCTGGGGTTAGGTTAGCTAGTACAGGTTCTGGGAGTATGCTTTAGGATCAGCCTGAGCAGTATTATCTTATTCCTGCTTTCAGTATCTCTCTCCAGGAAAGCTGAGAGTCAGGAGTTGGTAGAACCCATTATGTTTCTTTTCATTACAGGAAGAAAGACTTTGAGAGTAACAGGGTGATGCCTCCATCAAGCGGCCTGGACCCCACTGCTCCTTTTCCCTTCCACTCCATTGACTCAGAATACTACATTAAACCTTTAGCCCAGCAAGGCTTTTCTCTGCCTCAGACGAATTTGCAGGCCTTCTCCGTCCAGAATGGCCTGAATGGACAAATATGTGTCTCACCTATTCCCGCAGTCTCGGACATGGAGAGCCGTCTGCCAGCCCCGCTGGCTGGCCAGCCCCTGTTGTACGTCCCCTCCACCTCGCTGCTCATGCTGTGTGGGAGCCTGCAGGAGGGACCATCCCCAGGGTCAGAGAGGGACAGCAGACACTCAGAAGTCTCAGCAGCTGCTGAACAGCCATCCGTGCCCTCAGTTCAGAAACGCTTCAGTGAGGAGAGAAAACCTCAGGGGGATGAGGAGCCAGCCAGTAAAAGACAAAGCAGGGACTATGAAGATGGCCCCCTATCCCTTGTCATGCCCAAGGTAAGGGAGTTGGCTAGATGTGTTTACTGATGTCCCGTTAGCCCGGAGTTTCTTCCTGATAAGGACACACAGATATTAATAAGCTACTCAGTCTGGAATAGGTGGCATTTCGTGTGTCACTCGCCTAATTAAGCACTGGACTAGTTCCAAAAAATTTTTGCCACAAAGTAGTATTGTAAGAAAAGTTATTTTTATAAAAAGTGCTAAAAGGTATCAAGGAAAACGTCCTACCCATTATGCCAACACGTAGAGGCAATCACTCTTAACATGTTTGTATACGAGGGCTGTCTGGGAACATTGCAGCCAGAAATACCTCTGTTTCGTATGACATGGCTTGTTAACTTTCTGGACAGCCCTCGTGTTGCCTCCCAGTCTTTTTGCTTACTTTCTTTTTTATTTATTTATTTTTTTATACGTTCTTTTTTAAAATAAGTTGAGATCATTGAAATCACCATCTTAATCTAGGATGCACCTGAGCTCTAGAGTCAGGACTGCAGGTGCTACTTGGTTTTCAGTGTCTGTGCTTGGTCAGTTCTCCCCTCTGCTCAGAGATCCCACTCCCAAGCCCCAAAATGAAAAGAACCAAAAGAGGACCGGTCCACACCTCCCGACTGGTGGCCATTCGGAGGCTAATGAGATGTGACCAGTGAAACTCAGAAAGCAGCAGCACTGTCATTGCAGCAGTTTGTAGTGGGTCAGCTAGGCACACTCCATTGAAAATCAGTCCATTACCTAAGACCCTTTCTCCCCTATTCCTTTCTCTTGCCAGAGTGAATTTTCCTAATTTGGTCTATAACCTGGGTTGTATTATAGAACAGAAGTGAAAAGTTGGCCTTTTATCCAAGATGGCTTCGGGCTTCTCCACAATTATCTTCTGGCCCCTGAAAGTATTGCAATATTGACACCCTTTCTGTGTTAGCAGCTCGGAAATGTATTCCACAGTTTACACTCCATGGCAGGTTCTCCGTTATTAAAATCTCCATCATTTCTACACTTGAGATAAGACATTGACTTTTATGTTTTTTGATTTTTTTGGAGGGGAGTTCCCTGGCTGGGAATCGAACCCAGGCCACGGCGTTGAGAGCGCTGAAGCCTAGCCACTACACCACCAGGGAGCGCCCTAAGACATTGATTTTTAGACCATTCCTATATATAGGACTGAAACAACTGACTTATGCCAATCAGCCTGGTGCACAGCTATGTTTGACCTTTTCGTTTATTAGCTGTTTTGAGAAAGCTGTTATTAAGATTTGCAGCTGAGATTGTGACTTGCTTTTCTGGTTCTTGGTTTGGTTGTGCTTAGAAACCCTCAGATTCCACAAACATCACCTCTCCCAAGATTCTGCATATCAGGGAAGCTGTGCCCCTCGAAGACATGCACTTGAACAGCCACCTCTGTGCAGCAAAGGAAGTTTCAGGAGAGGCTACACCCCGTGGCTTCGTTTCTTCCGAGTGGGGAAATCTTTCAAGAAGTACAGAGATTGAAAAGCCTTCCCAAGGAAACGAAGGCACCCAGGAGCCCTCTCTGCTGCCTTATCTTTACGTGCAGTCACCGGCTGGTAAGGGGTGTTCCCGTGTCCCGCGCTCCCCTGGGGTAGTCAGACCACACGTTGGATGTTTACGTCCTTGCCTGTGCCACCGCCCAGCGCAGTCGGTTGGTGAGCTGCCGCCTGCAGCCCCCGAGCTTGCGCTCTTAGCCCTCGTGCCTCCCCCGATGATGAAATGCCGCTGAGGCTGCTGTTTCACCGACCTTAAGGATGGTGGGAAAATAATTGGGGCAGGTGATTTATGTTTTTAAATGCCTTAGACTGTATTTGCTACAAAAGCACAACAGATTCAAAAAATCATTCTATTTTTTACAGTTCAGCTGAGTCTGGCATTGGCTCAGTGTGAACCGATTGACCACTACGTGCTGATCTTGCCAGGGCTGGGGTGGGAGGCTGCACGTTAAAACCCCTTCTTATCTGTGTGAACTTGAGATGGGTACTCGTGTCCTTGGTAAAAGAGCAATAATAATAGCACCTGCTTCATGGGGGGTGCTGTGATTAAATTACATTTAATAAGATAATACGTCTCAAACACTTAGAATAACACTGCCTGACAGTAAGGCTCAATAAATGCTTACTATTTTGAAGTAAAGCTGAAATATAATGCCTAAGTTTTACGATGTACATGCTGTGTATGCACACTGTCCATGAACCTCTTGATGCAAAGAAACTTAAATTGATTTTCCTCAGTTCCTGGCTCACTTCACAGCTTAGAGAGGTATTGGTTATTCACTCATCGGGAAAACAATTCTTTATTCCTTCTTTATTTTTGGAGGGTTTAATTTAAGCATGATATGCAGTGTTGTGGATACATTGATGAACAAAAAACAGAGTCCGCCCCTGCTGAATGAGAGTGACAGCCCAGCACAGGGGCTGTTAGCCTTTTGGGGGCCACAGACCCTTTGCTCCTATGGTGCTGCCTGTAGATTCCTCCTTAGTATGTTTCCAAGTGTATAGAACCCAGGATTATAAAGGAAGCCAATTATATTGAAATACAGTTAGAAAAAATGTTCTTAATTATAGGAATAAAAAGATCTGACAGCAAGTCCAGTACTCTCATAATTTCAAATTTCGCGATCAGCTTACCTGTCCATTAAGAAACCTGCCTTAGCTCTAATGGTCTACAAACGTATCTGTGCTTCACTCGTGACGAAGTCCAGGCACTATCAATACTCTAGAGATTTGTTGCCTATGATCTTAACTGAGGGAAATGTAAATTTCAGCTACAAGTTTGTGTTAAGATACAGTTTTTCCCATCCAAGTTCACTTTTCTTCTCAGTTTGGGTTCACTGAAGCTCACATTGAAAAACCCTCTTGGGCAGGCATGTCCAACCTGCGGCCCAGGATGGCTTTGCAGGCAGCCCAACACCAGTTCTTAAAACATTATGAGGTTTTTTTGCAACCTTTTTGCTTAGTTCATCAGCTATCATTAGTGTCAGTGTATGTGTGGCCCAAGACAATGCTTCCATTGTGGCCCAGGGAAGCCAAAAGGTTGGACACCACTGCTCTTGGGAAACGTGGGTGTCCACCAAATTCTCACACAGGGAAATGTGGGGTGCTGTTCAGAGCCATTGTTGTGAAGAATCGACCTGGGGCTGGGAGAGCAAAGAGAAGGAGTTGACCTGGTCAAGTGCAGTTGATATTTCATGGGCTCGCATTCGAAAGGGTCATGGAGGATGTGAGCTTGAATGGTCCCTTCATGTTGTGTTGACTTGCGCCTTGTTCTGCCTCTGTTTCAGCGTTAAATGGTTTCAATGTGCTCTTGTCCGGCAGTCAGAGTGCCCATGCTGTGGGACCCCCTCCAGGTCAGCTGGCGCCCCTCGGTGTTCCTTGCATGGTCCTACCATCTTCAACCCTGGGCCCATTTCCTGTTCTCTACTCTCCCACCATGGCCGGGCCGGTGTGCCCTGCTCCCGGCACTCTCCCAAGCACAGGGCCTGTGAATTTCGGCTTGCCTGGCCTCACGTCAACGGCGCATCTTCTCATCAGCCCTGCAGCCATAGTTCATCCAAAGGCGTCGACACTCGCCCCCCCAGACCCTCAGCTTCAGGGGCCGCGCTCACTGAACCTGAGTCCGGTGACATCAAGGTCACACAGCGTCCTCCAGCCGGAATCGCCCATTTACGGAGGACCTCCGGTCTCTGCGGTAAAATTACAGCAGGTGAGTCCTGAGGTTCCACTGCAGTTTGGCACAGGTAGGCTCATCACTGTAAAAGTATGCCTGCATTTAATTACCTTCGATGTTAGTCATGTGACTGTGGGACAGAGAGGTTCTAGGTCAGGTTCTACCCACCTTCCAGTATAGTCTCAGAGTTATATACTTACTTTATCGAGTATGGAGACTTAAGGCGGGAGATCCCGTGCTTTAAAGACAAAAATTTTTTTAGTTGTCAATCTGTTTCTTAAAATTAGAGGGATTTATTTTAGGCATAGTTCAGGGAATTTATGATGGATGCTAAATACTCATATTCTCCAAGCTTTCATTTCATTAGGTCAAGAAAGGAGACCACCTTGATTTTTAATTGTACAGGTATAGAAATAATCAAGGGAAACAGAGTCTTAAAACTGATGCAAAGATTTTTAGCTTCTGCCATTTCTTAAATGCAGTGTTTAGGATGCAATGAACAGATACACAGTCTGGCAGAAGTAACGCCCTTTTTTAAACATTAAACTCTTGTTATGTTACAGAATTACATGCTTATGGTTTTGTAATAAAAGATTTGGCATAGATTACCAGCTCATAAAAAAGGGCATTACTTATGCTGGACTGTGCGTGCGTGTGTGCGTGTGTGTGTGTGTATACGTGCACATATACGCACACACTCAAAGTATGTATAAATGTATATAAGCAATAAATGAATCAACACCCTATTTCCCCCCAATTCCATTTGTAGTTCAGTCAATAAATATGTGTTTAATTCCTATAACACGTTGGGCATTGTTCAGAGTGAGTACTTTCTCTCTCAAAGAGACTTATACTGTAGCCAAAAATATTTTAGACAAGTTATTCAGAGGCTCAAAAGTTTACTAGAGATTGAAATAAACATGCTAGTTTTGAAACAAGGTGCTTACAACATAGCATATGTTTTTTGATCACCATTACGTGACAGGCGCTAGTCTAGGCAGTGAGGCTATACAGCAAATAGGATGATGGTCTTTGCTATTTTTAGGGTACATTAAAGGGACAAATATTAGCAAGTAAGAAGAGACAGCAGCACACATACACGTACTATTTCTAGCATGAAGTACTTTATACATATTTTGTTTAATTTTTACAACCCTGTGAAGTCAGTATTTTTGTCATCCCCGTTGTGTGGATGAAGATACTGAGGGACAGGCTAGTTAAGTAACTTGCCTGAGGTCACACACCTAGTGATGGCAGAGCCCAGACCCTGGCGGCTCCAGGGGCCACTCATAACCTCTTTGCTAGGCTGCCTCTCTGCACAGAAAATGACCACGTTAATTTCTCAGGGTGGTAAGTGTTGACAAGGCACTAGATAAATGGGATAAATGTGATCAAAAAGCAAAATGACACAGGTCGGGGCTTCCACTTCAGAGACTGAGAATGATTTGACCTCACTTTTGTTTTTACTTACTCTTTTCTTTCTTTTGTAGTCACCAGTTCCAGTGACCCCCGAGAGCATCCACCGCACACCTTGTGAGACGTTCTTCAAGACACCTGGCAGCCTCGGAGACCCCGTCCTTCGGAGAAGAGAGAGCAAACAGTCTCGAAACACCAGCTCCGTGCAGAGGAGGCTTGAAATCTCCAGCAGTGGGGCTGACTAACCTGACGTTTTGCCAGGCAGGGTTGGCATCAAACTACTTGAGTTTCCCTGTGTTACAGGTCACGTCCTCGTGCTGAGCAGAAGGCAGACACAAACAAACCATCGGTTCTTCAGCACGCCTCCATCCTCTCCTTCATTCCCTGGTTCTAATGTTAACTTCCCATCATCATGAATCATCATCCATTTTCCTGATAGTAATTGTTATTAATTGTGCATTTAATACCCGTTAGTGTCTAGACTCTGTGCCTGGTGTCGCAGTGAAAGCGCCGACTGACTTGTGGTTTTGCTTCAAGAATCATCTTGTTGCTCTAAGTACATCTGACAGTCTACTGGAGTCTTGTGGTTTTTCGAAAGGCGGGGCCTGTCTAGCACTTAACCAGGGTGAGCATGCTTGACGTGTATTTCCACTCACCCTGAGTAGATCTGTGGTGAGAGAAACCTCCTTTCTGCAGTTTAAAAAAGCTACTGCTTCCTTAGACTTCATCAGGAAGCCAACTTCGGTGGTGAATCCTATGGGATTATTTATTTTGTTCCTGAAATGGGATCTAATGCGAAAAGTTTACAGCTCCAGCAAAACATGTTTTTCAGGGTATGACGACTTGAATGTTTGTACTTTCTTCCTATACTTTGCCCTGCACTTACTTTACAACCTAGTAATAAGGTGGGTAAATGTATATACGTGGCAGAATGTCAAGACCAGAATAACTGTGAATGACACTCCTTGCTGTAATGAACTGTGCTGACCCTATGTGGGCGTGAGAACTAAGACGAACTCGAGCAGCCTCATAGCTGCCTCTCAAATAACCGTGTAGACCAGAATCCCACCACGCTCGGTCCCTTCACTACATGCCCCTGTGGTTTTTATTTAAATGTTACTGTGGATTATCAGGTTTGGATGCCTTGTAACAATTGCTGTTTATTGACTAAAATCAGGATGATAGAATTATTTGGAAAATTGGAAGCTGGATGGGACCTTTTGGTAGAACTCTGGAGAGTTAAAGTAGAAATTGACATAGGACCATAGGCGATTATTTTTTCTTTCACTTTTTTCTTCACATTTGGAAGGTTAAGAGGGAAAATGGACATGATATGTTCAGTATCCAAGACTATTCAAACTAGTTGTTTTTCAGGGTACTTCTGAAAAATAGGAATGGTGAAGGCAAGGGTGTATTGTTCCAGCATGAATACAGTACTGGAAACTGTGACACAATATCCCTTTGTTAAACCTTATTACTTTAGAGTTTCAGTCAGTAGCCAAACTAGATCTTTGTATTCCAAGTATTGGTATTTACCTCACACTCATCACTTAGAGCACACGGCTTCCTGCCCCACTTCCTTCCTTTATTTTTTTCTCTTTTTTAAAACTTCCATCTTCGATTTGGAATCTTGGTCTAGGGTTTAATTTTATTTTTATTTTGGGACCCAATAAAATGTTATATAAAAGAATATTAATTTAAGAGACTCTGGGAGTCTGAGTTAAGTAGCTTTATATTAACTACAAGATAATATCAGCCTTATTATCCCCACAAGATTTTTTTAACCTTGAGGTAGACAGCCAGATTAAATACATTTGCTATTATATAAGATTTTTTATCAACACTAAACTTTTAAAGTTTACAAGATGGTATTTTCCCCTTTATCACAATCTTCTCTAGAGTTACACAGATAAAAAAATATATTTATGGATCATCATCAATAATTACATAGTAATGATTACCTTGAACTAATATTGTTCTCTATCAAAACATAAAAATATGCCCTCTTCAGGTAGATTACAGGGCACACAGTGTGTAAATGTACACAGGGTATACGCATTTTAAATATACTATGTTTGAACCTTCCACGAGATATTTCCATTTGAGAGGTCTCCATTTAGATGAAAATACAAACTGATTTTCTCCTCACTGTCCTTCAATTCTCTTCTGTTTAACTTCTTTGCTTTCCTTTTTTAAAAAAATTCTCTTTATGATATGACCACAGAAACCTCAGAAAATTCACAATTCTTGAGAGGTGTTAGGAAGCAACCCCAGAAATGAGAATATTAAGACTCTGTGACAACACTTAGCCGTAGAAGGCTAAGAACAAATTCCTTTTGTATTTAGTACCCACTTCTTCATGTGGCTGTGTGACGTGTAAAAAAAATAATGCACAGTTGCTTCTGTCAGGATAGAATCTTTCTTACAGAGCAACTGATGGTAGTAGAGCTGCTGAGTTAGACGTGGATATTTGGGACAGTGGCACAACAGTGGCAATCTGGAGTCTATCATTGTATAATTTAGTAAAATTAAACAATAATCATTGGTGATTCTACTAAGGAAATGCAGCTTTGAGTTGGCACTGAGGAAGGTGTATGCCCTACACTGTCCAGGGTTTGTGAAACCCTTTCCTTCTGGTACAAGAGTTGGGAGTATAACTTTTATACTTGAATCTACTTAACCAAGTTTACATTTCTCGATCCCTTTTTGTAAGGTGCTATTTCTGTGTTTAAATGACTTTTTCAGTGTAAAGCTGCTTCCTGCTTATCTTATTGCACTGTTAGTTTTCTGTAGGTATTAATTTTATTGCTATGTACTGCTTTTGTTTTCATATTTAGTTCTGCTCTTTGGTCTAATGGCTATATTATCTATAGCCATCTACTTGTAACTTTATTCTATGTAAACTGATTTTTTTTTTTTTGCTTTTAGAAAAATGTTAAGTTTTATAAAGTAGCAGTAAAAATTAAAATCATTTAATAAGAGAAATTGGTTGTTGGTGGATCTTTTTGTGTGTCCCATTGTCAGGAAAATCATTAATAGTTGCAGCATAGCCACAGGCCATCATAAACCCAAGTCACACCTTTTTGCTGAGACTTTCTCAAACATCAAAATTTACTGCGTCAGAATTTCACGGGAGCTGCGGAGAGTTGAGAGACTATGCTGTTGCGTTTTAGAATTCTGTATGAGTATCTGGCGATTTGGAGGTTCCAGATGATGCTGATGCTTATCCAATATAAGAATCACAGGTGAATGCAGACCACCTCCCTGTCTTCTCTTGATATTGGCAAGGTTAAATGCTTTTCAGTCTAGCAAATACCCAACCAGTTCAAAGCCAAATTCTGTTGTTAACCCTCAATTTTAAATGAACCTCCAGGTTGACTTTATGTCCAGACTCAGTGTCCCTTGCTAAATTGTGAGATGCTAGGAAAAACAACAGCTTTGAAACCCCAACATCAAGCCCAGTGCTTGGTATCCAGTAGAAGCTCCCAAAATGGTGAACAGAAGACCCCACAGTAGGGCTTCCCCCTTGGCTCGCACGCAGTTAGATTGAGCTTGTGTTTTCCTTATTTTACTGTGACTTCTTCCATCCAACTCATTACATCTTGCCCTAGTCTCTAGCCCCACAAGACGAGGAAAATAACCCAGGATCCATGTGTTCTATATCAGTGTATGCACCAGGATTGGGATTTTACTAGCATCTACTTAGTGGCATTACATTCTAATAGGATCTTGCTATATTGCAGGTATTTGTCAATATCTTCTCACATGTGCCCTGTCTTGGTTGTTTTTTGACAGTGTAAACCATGCATTGAACAAGCAGGATTTGTGGAGTAGTCATGAAAGCAACTAATTGTCGCCCAGTGTCCCTTTAAGGCTGGTCTGTGAGGGTAACCCACTGGCACTTGTATGAACATTAGGTTAGGTGCTGTGACCTTCCCAGTTACTGTAAGAAGTAGAAGTTCTATAGTCATTTTAAGTTACAAAGACAGTGTCAATTCATTATGTGGAGTGAATATTTAAAACTGCATCTGGGGCTCAGTTTCAAGAGGAGGGCATGGTCCTTTGTCTCTGCTGGGCATCTCTCCTTAGCGAGCTTGCCTAGATTTTTTTTCTTTATTGTTAAATTTATTTCAGTGACATTAGTTAGCAAAAATTACATAGGTTCCCAGTGCATCATCTTTGTGTTGCATTACGTTTTCACCGCCCAGTCCGTTCTCTTTCCATCACCATGTATTTGCCTAGCTTTCCAACCCCAGCAAGGCCACAGATACTTGGGACATTTAGAACAGTCTCAGGATGGATCTGCCATCAGCCCACACTGGTGTCCTTCACTCTGATTTCTTGAGAAAAGGCCCAGCCAAACTGCTAGCCACCTCTACCCCCTCCTCTGCCAATGCTGCCAGCACACCCACATCCCTAGATACCCCATGCCAGAGTCAGACACAAGAACACTCCAACTGCAGGAAAAAGGTGATGGACAAGCAGCACCCTCCTCAGTCCCCCCTAAGGAGGCAGAGGTGAGGGGTGATACCACAGCATAACTCCAGAGAAATTGCCACAGAATCCATTTCTCTTTCCATTTGCCCAAACCTTCCAAGTCCCTGAAGAGTGAAGGGATTCAATAATTGTGTAACGGGTTTGCAAAACTCCCTCTTATCAGTTCTTTGGAATGCAGCATTTAGTGTAATTAGGTGCTGCAGCCAAGCTCACTAACCTGTTACAATAGTTATACACTTCCATTGTCCAAGTTTTGCATTTTTCTAGATGATTGTGACAGCCCTTAATATCTCATCCTTATAAAAATGAAGTTTTTGATTTTTCACAAAGCCAAGTAGGTACTGAATTTTTTCTTAGTTTGCTATTGCTAAATATGGTCAGATTCAGAAAGTAAATATTGATAGCTATGAATTTGTTTTTAGCATTAAGATCAGTTTGATGCCATGTCCTTTCTGCCCTGAAAGTGCTTCTGAAAATAAGAAATTGTACCTAAAACTAAAATAGTTTTCTTGTGTTTATTCTCTAACGTCTGAGTCCTTTTTTGGAAATCACCCCCGGGTAGTCTTCAATTTGATTGGCTCTCCTATAAAAGCGTCCAATCTTCCCTGACGTGTGCCCTCAAAAAAATCAATTGTTAAAAGATATAAAGAGTCAAATAAAAGTGGGTAATCTTGGTAAAATAAAATAAGTTTTGTTTTAATATATGAATTAATAGAGACCTAAATTCACAAAAAGAAATACATATTTTTAAAAACTAACTGGTTTGGTAGTGGGAACATTTGTTTTCTTAGAGCATCTCATAAGACTAGGGTTCGCCAAATGTTCCTTTGAGAAGCAATTAATTAATTCAACAAACAACCCTCTGGAACTTTCTTAGTCTTCCCTGAAAAGAAAAAGGATCAATATTAGCTCCATAAGGTCAGAGATGATTTATATCTGTACTCCCAATGCCTGCCACAAAACGTGCACCCAATTAAAAAGAGGGGTGGTGGAAAATATTGGATAAATGCATTACCACAAATAAATTTTTTAAAGAATATTTGAGGACTTTCTCATTGCATGGCTCTAGGTACATAATAGTTACTTAATAAATAACTAAGGTAAAGCTTTTTGGGGGGAGTGTTTTTTTTATTGTTGTTGGTTTTTGTTTTTTGAGTTTAGAATAGCCTCCACAGTGCCACCAATGCTTATAAACAAATGTAATTGTACCAATCCTGCTTTTAAATTCTCAGTGAGAGAGCTTGATATCTCATCCCTAGCATGCCTTTGTAGTCCGTTCACAGTCGGGCTCCCAGTTATTTTCTCAACTGCTAGATATTGTCCAATGACCTTCAGCGTCATTTCCACTCCCCTGAGTGCTCACGGGCTGGAAACCTGGGGACTACATTTCCCAGATTTCCTTGCTACCAGGTTCTAGTTGTGATTCCGTCAGTAAGACACTCATGCAGTGTTTGGTAGAGGCTGTTCTTCCTCTTAGAGTAGGAAGAACCCATGCACAGACTGCAGCAGGCTGAGTTTTTGCAGCAGCCATACTTCATTCTACTGTCTAGACTATATACCAGCTGTGATGTTGACAGTGGTTTCATAGTGCTCCCAACAAACAGGAAGAAACAGCACCCCTCCAACCTCTGGGTAGCAGCCGTGCTGACATGATCTAAACACTTCACAACAGCCCCCTGACTTCCACTTTCCCTCCCTTCCAGCGATTTTATAAGCACCCAATTCCCTGTATTAAAACCTTCCTGCTAGAAATACCTAGCACTCTCTAATTTCTACACAGAACCCAGGAGTCTTACCTCAACCACTCCTTCCTTACTCTTCTCCACCCATCCTCTGTCAGCTACTCCATTCTCAGTGCTCATACTCCTCACAGTCGTGTACGCAGTCATGCCTTTGTACCCGGCATTCCCTCTTCCAGAATGCCCTCTTCTCACCCCATTTCTCTTTCTCTATCATGCTGATACGCATCTTCCAAAATCTAGTCCAAATGGCGCTCCCTCTGGAAGAATAAGTGGGTTTCCCCACCACACGTGAGGTCCTCCAAGGCAGGAATTAGTTTTTCTCACGTAGAGCCCATGCGCTGCACTCAATGACTATGAATAAATGGATACGTAAGAGTGCACCCCAAGTTATCAGGGTAGCTGTAGCTTAATACTCACTGGCAACACAAAAACAGTGACTACAATAAACAGCAACTTCTCACCAAAATCCAACACTCATTGATTCTCACCACAATCTAATCACGCAGAACCCTACCCCACCAAAATCATGCTCATCCTTTATTCACTCAGTAAATATTCACTGTTACTAAGCAAACAGAAGTCGTGGCAGTGGGGAGAGAATTCCATCCTTTGTCTCTCTTTTATAATGGTAGAGAATTATAAAGATACAGTGACCAAAGGAACATTGAAATTGTTACTCACTCACCTATTTAACAGGTGGGAAACCAAAGCAAGGGGCTAAGTGACTCGCCCTGGGACACGCAGCTGCTTAACCACAAAGCTGAGACCAGAGCACAAGGCTCCCCATATCCCACTTCGGCACACTTGTCCCTGTGCCATGCCACCAAGCTAAGGCAAAATCTTTTATAAAAAGTTGAAGGAGTTGTCTACACAAGCCTATCCAAGTTTCAGGATGTATGAGGTCTGTCCCATAAAAATCCAGCCACTGTCAACGTAACAAGAACGGTTTGCACCACCTGGATGTAACCCGGCAGCCAAGGCGAGTGGGCTGGAATGCGCATGCGTGAACAATGACTTCGCGGTACTAGTCCGCGGGGGCGCCAGACGCTGCTGAGTGAGTGTGTGGACTGAGCAGCCCTCACATTTAACATGACTGAGCGAGCAGGGCAACGTGTCTGCATCAAGTTTTGCATGAAGCTTGAACATTCCTCCCCAGAAACTATTCAGATGATTCATAAGGTTTTCAGGGATGATGCAGGGAGAGCTGTGCAAATGAAAGTGTGGCATAAACGCTTCAAAGATGGCCGAGAATCAATAGAAAGTGATCCATGCTCTGGAAGACCTGCAGCAAGCAGAACACCTGAGAGAGTGGAAGCGATGCTGAGAGAACCGTGTGAGGTCTCAAGGTGCCTCCTTCGAAGGGGACAGAGGTTCATTGTCCTACGTACAATATTTCTTGTATCTTGCATCTTCTTCAATAAATGCCTCTGTTTTTGATATTATATGTCTGGATACTTTCTGGACAGACCTCACATGAATTTTATAGACCCCAAACTTGGGTGTGCAGAAAGGTGTGACTTTAGTCCACAGGCAGACCCCTCTTTGCACAGCCAGCTGAAACTGTGCAAAATAATCTTCACACTTGACCTGGTTTGGGAAGATGCATATGAGATTGCCAGGTAGAGCCCAGGAAGTGGGGGTGGGAGGAGGGCATTTCAGGCAGAGGGACTGGCCGATGCAAAGCCATGGGTGCAAAGCCAAGAGCAATGGTCCCGTGATCCTTAAAAAACTTTTATCAAAACATTAAAAACTCTTATTGCTGACCAAAAGTACTTAGGGAAGTGAAAAAAAGTAAAATTTATATATATATATATAAATATATATATATATGGTATGTAATTTAAAATATTGGGAACATTGAGAATTAAAGTGCTTTATTTCTTTGTAAAAACCCCATCAAGAATAGTTTGAACAGAGCCTAGGTTCTCATTGTATACGTTAGGTAAGTAACGACCATCTTTTCTATGTTGTGGATTGATATACGCTGTTCTAAGTTGGGGTCAGCTCCCAAATTCTATCCTTTCAATTCCACAAAATATCTCCAAAAGGTGGTTTAATGTGAAGTTTTTACAGGTGTCACTTGCTCTGGGCATCTTCGTCCTTTTTGTCACAACCACCTTCCTCCCTCATGTTGATAAATTCGCCTTCATTACCTTCCTCTGCACATCTTGAGTCTCTCAAGTGGCAGCAGGGTAACACCCCACCAGCAACTATTCCTTCCTAATTACACTAATGTTTGACTCAAATTTCACCTCCAGCATGATCGCTTTTTGTTTCTTTGCTTTACTTTCATCCTTGTTGGCCAAGTACAGTTGACCCTTGAACAATGGTGGAGATTGAGGCACCAACCACCCACACAGTCAAAAGAAAGTCCAATTTCGTCTAATTTAGTCAGCCCTCAGCATACGTGGCTACCCAACCACAAATCGAAAATGCAGCATTCACTTTATTAAAATGCCACATGTTTTATCATTGGGAAACACAGGGGTGACAGGACTGCAGGCTTTACGGTCTGCATGAACAGACTTTCCAAGGGGTGACATGATTAGCCATTGGTCATGATTGACACTTGTGTTTTGTGTGTTTGTTTTGGTAGAGATTTGTGGACTGAAGCAATGAGATTTATACTTTTAAGCAATTACTTGCAATTAATATATCATATCAGAAATGTGAAACTATATTGGGGGTCTGGTGTTATTTAACTAAACCATGGCAACTGACATGCATGCATATCAGAACTGTGTAAGCCAAGGACTGTTGCTACATATTCAATGATTGAAATTAATTCCTATTTTAATCCCGCATTTTACCTTGTGGCATAAATTAATTTCAGTCAATGCAGAATAGTATCCATCCAACTAAGCCCCTTCCAGCCTCACCCACCCCCCATCCCCCCGCCGATACACACACGATTTCTGCCATTCTCTAGAAGCAGTACTTTTAGTGGCAAGTATTTAAAAACATAATTCAAACAAGCTTAAACAATAAGAAACCTTGTTGCCTTGTATTACCAAGCACAGAGGTAGGACAAAGACTTCAGCTCACTTTTACACCAACCTTTTTGTTCTGCCTTACTTTATGTCAGTTTCATCTACAAGTTGCAGCAATTACAGCTCCACACAAGCCCAGATCAAAGGAACACAAACAACGCTTTGAAAGTTCTTTCAGCACAGCGAGAAAGAGCCTTCTCAGAGTTCCCCCAGAGAAACTCTCCTTCACTTTCATTGGCCCAAATTGTTGTGTCACACATCAATTTCTAGACCAACTACTGGCCAAGTATGTCGGATTACCTTTATTCCCTTTAGAACTATCTGGAACTGAAGGACATGGGCTCTGTAGGGGCAAGGTTGACACCAGAGCAAAATTCGGGTTGTTAGGATAGAAAGAGGGGAAATAGACTCTGGCTAGCTACAGCAATGTCACCCCTGCCCTACCTGCTCTCCCTGCAGCCACATGGCATCAGGGTGGGGACGAGCAAACTGGGTCTCTGTCCTTATGGTGTTCAGATTGACCTTAGCTGAGCAGTCCTTTCTTCATTCTGCTCTTCAATGCCTGCTACCCCTTCGACAGCCACCATGACGTCTGCGGACACCCATCTACCCTCCTGGCATCCCCTCCTGCGCCTCCCTCATCGAACCACAAGGAGGCTCTGAGTTGCTGGTTCTCACTCCCATGTGCACCGTACCACATGCAGCTCCAAGGAAATCGCTGGTTTTCCAGGATGATGATATTCCAACTGCTTTTCAGGGGGCCCAGGAAAGTCTTATGAGGCTGTCTCTGATTCTCCCTGCCAGGATGGCCTCAAGTAACTGGGCCCTAACACTGAAATTAGATCCCAATGGCTTTTTTTCTCTTTTTCATCTCTAGTTGTCTTCTCCCCCTCCACCCCCCACAGATAACACCAGGCCTCCTCACAGTACTCCAGGGACCACAGAGCAAACTGGTCCCAGAGGCTTGAGCAGATGCACTTAGCAGCCAAATGACCCCCAGCTGACCTCAAGAGAGAGCAGAACCAAGATTTAAGGAATTCAAGCAACAGAGGTGCTACTGTAACCATCCAAAGCCCTTGAAAGAGTGAGGAGTCCATCGATAAGAAAGACCCAGTCCCTAGATCAAATACGGACACCTTTAGGACTGGCCGATCAAACTCTGCCAGGTTGAAATTACTTTGTCCCTCGCCCTCTTTGACTTTCCTTACCTTAGATGGCCTAGTTCCCAGACGATCCAATCAGACCGCCTGAATTAGAATTAATGAATATGCCCAACTCCTCCTTGCCCTTATTGTTAAATTTGTTCAAATCTTTACTTGGGGAGATAGACGTGGACCTTTTCTCCATCTCCTCCACAGACTTCCTGTTGAATAAAAACTGCTTTTCTCTGTGAAAAACCCATTGCCTCAGAATCTGGCTTCTCTGTATGTAATGCTCAAAGTCCCCACCAATTTTGGTCATGACATGGCTGGGCTGCAGTCTTGTTTTCTGTTACGTCTGCCTCTTTGGAGCAGCCATTTGTAAAGCTTCATCTTGGTGTGAGAAAGCAATTAGCTTTTTCAACCCTGTGAGGCCACTCTGATAAAGTGTTTCAATCATTTTGAGGGCACACATCTTAGAAAAATTCTTGTCTTATACATAGACAAACATATAAAGTTGTTTATTGTTCTACTTTTGTAATTAAAAAATACTATAAATGAACTAACACAGATTAATAAATTGTGATCTATTCATATCACATACTAATATTTCAGTATTAGGGCCCAGTTTCACCTAAAATGTCACCTAAAGTGCGCATGAGTGTGACATTGTTATGTTACAGAATTACATGCTTATGATTTTTCTAAGAAAAGGAGCGTTATTTGTGCCAGATCCTGTATAATCATTTTAGAAAACGATTACCATCAGTTAGCTGTAAGTCAATGGTTCCTACACTTGGGGTTCTCATGGGTACAGAAAGTTGTTAACATTGGTCAGAATATCTGCTGCATCGTACTGCATGAACTTTGTACATCCTCACCACGTTGAACTTGGCAAAGGCCATGAACTTACTTTTTCTAGAAAGACGTAGATGGAAGTAATGCATGTCCCTTCAGAGAAGTTTTAAGAGATGGCTCACAGTTTTCTGTCTGTTTTTCCTCCGTCAAGAATCTAGATGTCTTAGAGAGGTGAGGCCATCATTATCTAAGCAAGGAGCAAATATGTAGCCAACCTTCAATATGTAGCAAAGCAGAAATCCCTGAGATCCGAGGTTGTTTGCTACCTTACCCTGATTTAGGCTGTCCTAACTGACCATGTGGAAAGCGCAATAAATGAAGGACCAACATAGCGTGGGCTTTCAAAGCCACAATTAACACCTCCCACCACCATTGTTTTTCAATGCAGGAGACATTATAGGAAGATAAAGAAGAGCTATTTAAATTCAGTAAATTCAACACGTCGAAAACTTAACTATGCCCCTTTAGCCACTACTGCAGCAGCCCAACTTGGCATCAGACTTAGAAAAGCTTCACCATAGACTGGCTTGGAGGATAAACCAGTGATTTCAATTTGGGGTATGAAAAGAGTTTTCAAGGGAAAGGTGTACATTCAAATAACTTTAAGGGCATCAACTTGCCTTGTATCTTCAAATTCATTTGTATTAAATTCTAACACTGATCATCTTAGTAATTACTAACACTGACATACTTAACAGCCTTGGTAATCTCTGGCCGAGTGTTACACCAGTGTGACTGTGGTGCTGTGCTGTGTTGTGTTGCGTGGTTATAGCACCCTGTTTCCACCTCCCCTTTCTCTAAGCCTTTCTCCCATTAAAAAAGAAGAGCTTACCTTCCATGCAATTGAGGCACACTGTTTGAAGTTTAGAAATTTATGTGATGTCCATTACCACAACAATTTTAAATATTGGTGTCTGTACTGAGAAAACAAATGATTCTAATGATCGGGTACCAAATCCTTTTGCAGGTCAGATAGCTTCCAATTCTTTTGCTCTCAATGCCATTGAAGCAAAACCAAGAGGTTGTCCACTGATCATTAAAATGTCTGTAATAGGCCTGTCTGGGAAAAATTCAGCCATAAGTGCCTCTACTTTGCATATTACATGGCTGGATACTTTCCAGACAGCCCTCGTACATAGGAAGAGTACTAGGTCATATTTAGCAAGTAACTGAGAATCATTAAAATAATTGAGTTACATTGCCTATAAAATTTCCTCTAGTCCCATTACTTATTTCTGTGAATGAAGTTTCTTAAAGCTTACAACTAAAAAAAAGATAACTAGTTCTGTCATTCTGGCAATAATAAATATTCATCATAGGTAAGTGAACTAAAATTTTTAAAGCCCCACCTATCTCACTAAGATGCAGATTTCCAAATAAAGCATTACTTTTTAGTGTTTAATAGTTACTGATTAATATTTGTGTTTTTAATCAATTGTGCACTAAAATAATATAGATAACTATAGCCTTATAGTCACAAAAAAGTTTTGTAACTTAAATTCTTATTTACATACTTATTTTTGTTACAGAAAGATACATATATAAAATGTGATATATATATAGCATTATATCTATAACATTATTTACTTATATAAATAAGGTATATGCGTAAAACATTAGGATATAAGTCTGTCGGGGAAGTGGAATTCAAATGTAAGTTTGAGGAAGAAAAGGAATCATGAATTATGTGAAAATTACTCATTTAAAAGAGCTTGTTCATGTAACTTTTAAAAATAACTGATGTTATAGATCAAATCCTTTAGATTCCACTTTAAGTGTATTATGTAATTTAAAGGAGTGACATAGCCATTTTATTTTAAAATGTCAATATTCACAAACTAAGGAGATCATATTTCTTGTAATTATTTAAATTTATAATTAAAAATTTTATATACCAACTTGAAAACACACTAGAATTTTCCCCGATTATTCTAAGAGACACCAGCAAAACCATCCGCCCATCCCTCATCCTTCCGCTCCCAGTAAGTTCCCAGCATTGTCCACACGGTGGCAGTAGTGTCTGTGCAGAAGAAGGGTTTTCCAAGAGGACTGCTGCTCATTCCCGTATTTCATTTGCAATCAACATTTAAGTAAACAGTTTATATCCTGCATTAGAACGATGCATGTGCACTGTGACTTGGCATTGCTGAATTTTAAACTGTTTCATTAAATTTTCCAGTCATGTAACAAATAAACTATAGCTATAAATATTAGCGCTATATAAATCTCTTTTCACCCACTTGGGAATGACCTGGCCATTAAAATCATTTTTTAAACTCTTCTCTGCTTTTCTCTTCCCCGCTGCTTACACAATCTCTGCTTACCCGCCAGCTTCAGTTGCTAAGCAACTAAAAGAGCTTTGTTGTTCTTGAACACTATTAACTGCCCTAATTTTTTCTAACGAGAACATGGCTGCAGCCCAAGTTACCTTCTTTTCCTGAAAAACAGAGCAGGATGCTTATGACTTATACTAATAGTAAGGCAGATCACATCCCAATAGATAAGTGCAGGAAAAGAAACCCAGGATGCTCAAGCAACTCTGACACAGAGTTCATTTAGCGTTATTAAAAAGATCATGATATTATTGAGTATCTATTGTGGGCAAGGCACTATGTTTTATGTTCATATTTATTTATTTTTTAATCTTCAGAATAGTATTTCTTTTAATATTCAACTTTATCTTTTTAAGGTTTTTACACCCAGGACAGAGTAACTTTACAAGATACTCTTGGGTACAAGGCATGCTGTTGGTTTTTGAGATGGTTGGATTATTGACAGAG
This sequence comes from Lyroderma lyra, assembly GCA_004026885.1. NCBI lineage: Eukaryota > Metazoa > Chordata > Mammalia > Chiroptera > Megadermatidae > Lyroderma > Lyroderma lyra. Next base: position 27,711 of record PVJL010006346.1, on the reverse strand, counting down.
GGAAGTGGGGGCAGAAAATACTGATAGATAACCATCACTGGGGATAAACCAGCTATTTCAGTCTGGGATGTGCAAAGAGTTTTGAGGGATAGGGATGTAGTCAAATAACTTTAAGGAAATCAACCTTCCTTATATCTTCAAATCCCACTGGTATTAATATACAAACCTGATAATCTTCGTAATTACTACAACTGATAAACTCAATAGCCTTGGTAATCTCTGGCTATCATTCACCAGTGATTCTTAGGCAATTATTTTGCATTATAATTTTTACCTTAATTTTCCAGATCAGAAGTTAAATGATTTGCCCCAAGTCACAGAGCCAGCAAATGGCAGAGTGAGTTTCTGTCAGACCCTGATACCATCGTGGCATTTGACTTCTTGCTCATATTGGGTTCAAAGTGTTGTAAGAATCACTACCTTAGCTCATTAATCCATAAAAAGGTGTCCTTTTGTCCAACAAGGACAGGTGTGACGAGAACTTTCAGCGTAAGACTCTAGTAGGCTCTTCGCTATGCATGGATGGAATGTTTGCAGTCTCTGTGTGAGTGGGGTCAGACTGACCCAGGTTTAAAGTTGCTTTGTCACTTGTATAAGCTGAGAGAGTCACCTCCTCATTTTAGCCCTCAGTTTCTCCTCTATAAAAATATAAACTAATTGTATCTACATCAGAGAGATGATTTGAAAATTAATGTGTGTGTCAATCAGGTTATGTTAAACTACCGAAGCAAGTGGACTCCCAAACGTGGTCTTCAACCGAAGACTTGCGAGGTCACCCTGGCATCAACTCCATCCGGGTACGCTAGACGTAGGGAAGGGTGGGAGAAGCACGTTTGGAGGTTTTATAGAGTCAGGCCCAGACATCACTTCCATGCACATCCTGCTGGCTGGAACTCAGCACTTAGATATAACCATCTGCAAGAGGCTGGGGAATGTGACATGGCGGAGTTCCCAAGGGGAAAAGGATCTAGAGTTTGTGGAACACCTAACAGTATCTGCCAGGGATATCATTGCTCATCACACACAGAGTAAAAGGTCAATAAATGTTAGTTTCTTCCCTCCCTCCCTCCTTTCCTTCTTGCTTTTCTTTCTCTTTCCATCATCTATGTAGAAAAGGTGTCTCATATCGGATATAACTATTGATTACAGTATGACAACTCATTTGACATGAAAACTGTAAAAGAGAAATGAGATGATTTTTATAGCAAGCAATTTTTTTATCAGCAGGAATCTAAGCCTACTTTATAAACATCAGCTATTTGAATTATGATTATGATTTCCTCTTTTCTAAGCTGTCATTGGCTCTAAAATCCTTGATTTACCAAACCCCAAAATACAAAAATATTCAAAACCATACTGCATGCTTCACGTTTCACTTCATAAATATTCTAGAATATCTTAAGTTCTCATAGTTGCAAGGGCCTCTCAAGGTCAATTTGTCAAATTTCCTTAGTTTAGAAGTGAGGAAATAAAGAGTGAAGTGAAGAGATGTCCCCCCAGTCACAACGCCAGTCAATGGGGCTCTCGACATCCAGTGAAGATGATGAGGAAAAACGTATCCAAAGCCCTTACTAGCGCTAAAGCAATGGTTGTGATTATTGGAGAAGCACACAAAGTGCTTTGAGAACCCACCTGAGCTTAACAGAAAAGTGGAAAGAGTCCTATTTCCTCAGAAGGATGATGTTAAAATGTTAAAATTTTATCTGGAATCAATATTACTTTTGGTTGAAGTCATTTATCAAATGAGCTAAATAATTTCAAGGCAAGAAAAGGAAAATAGGAGAGTTAAGTTTTTGATGGGGAAATAAAGTGAGAATTAGCGAAGGTCCAGACCAGGGTTGGAGGACGGGTTAGTAAAGACAAACCTAAATGAAGCAAAGGTATTTGCATGGGGCAGGGCGGGGGGGGGGGGGGGGGGGGGGGGGGGGGGGGGGGGGGGGGGGAGATGCTGAAGGAGGAGGGGCCTCCGAGGCCAGAACCCAGCAAAAAGACTTGGAACATCTGAGAGAGAAGTGTTTTGTTTTTTTTTTAACCTATTTATTAAACACACAGAGCTTATATAGCAAAAAAAATTCAGAAGGCAAGTGGACAGATGTCATTACATCATTTTAAAGATGAGCAAATTAATTCTCATAGGACCAAGTGACTTGCCAAAACAAATAGTGGAGCTGGGACTCGAACCTGTTCTTCAGTTTTCAACCAACAGATGCTATAGGAAAGGCAGCCGTGAGTTATTAAAGACAAACTTCATTTACTTTGTGATTTTACTGTTACCAGCCATGGTAGATTGATCATAAATATGGCCCCAGTTCTCCACCCCCCACCCCCATCTATCCATGCTCATTGCAACGTGACTTTGCAGTTCCGTTGGCTGGTAGAGGCCACTGCCCCATCCCTGAAATCTGGTTGGCCTGTAACTTGCTCTGGCTAACAGAATGAAGCAGAAATGATGACATGTCACTTTGAAGCCAGACCATAAGAGACTTCAGCTTATTCTGCCTCCATCACGAGGACAAATCTTGGCTAGCCAGCTGGATGACGAGAGGCCCCTGAGTGCAGAGTTGATGCATGTCAGCAGAGACGTGCCTAAGCCCGGCAGCTCCCAACCAACCCACCAGCTCACAGAAAACACATGAACAAGCCCAGCCAATGTCAGGCAAGCCCGGCCCAGTTCAGCAGACCTGCCCAGTAGTTCCATAGACTGGTGAGTGATCACAAATGGTCGTTTTAATTCATTACATCTGGGAATTATTTACAACTTAGAAGTTGCAACCAATACAAGGGGAGTCTTGTATCAGAACTAGCCTGAGCAGACGTGCCATTTCAAACAGACAGAAAACAATGGTGCTGTCCTGTTTCAAACAGTATGTATGGTCAGCCTACTGGCACCTTGAAGTTAACCCAGTGAGACTAGGTGTCAGTACTGTCATTTCCCATCCCATTTCAAACGGTACATCTGGTCAGTCTAATCAGAACTATATTGAGGATCAAGCCATAAAGGCCCACCAAACATTACAGTACTATATTAGAAACGTGCAACTTCCTCCAGTTTTTGCAGCTTTCTTATGTAACTAACCAAATGCATGTTGCTCCTGTTTCTGCCAAATATCCTCAAGTGAAAAACAATCATTACTTTTCTCAGTCAGAATCACATCTGAATTAAATAGATGAACAAATACTAAAACATATTAATCCAAAAAAACATCAAATAATCAGATCGCCAAAGAGCTCTATGTTTCTTTCAACGTTGCCTGCTTTGTATACAGACCATGGCATTAAAAATGCTCTTGGGAAAGTATACTAATTGTCCTTATTTCCTTGACAAATGTCAAAAGCAAATGACAAGAGAATGACTCTTTTAGTTCAGAAATAGAAAAAATGAATAGGGCTTTGAGAGGTGAGATCAGGTCAAAACCTGATGGCTGAAAACGATGTCTCATGTCTCTCAATCTGTAAGTCTCCTCTCTTGCCTGAGCAGCTCGTCCTGTGTAATGAACTCACTGAAGGTTCCAGACACCAACTCATCTTCAGACTTTGCTGAGTTTGGAGTTTGGGGGATCACATTTCAAGAAAACCAGGCACAGTCATTTATGAACTATGTGAGAGTGGAAATTCCATATGGTTTCTGACTTGTAAAACTAGAATAATATTTTTTTAAACTCTACCTTCTCCATCCAAACTTTTCTTAAAGTATAACCTTGTCCAGTGGTTACTCTCTAAAAGAAAATATTTTCAAAGGACTCCTTAGGAAATAGTTATTGCAGTGCACTTTTGGTCTGTGTCACAAGTATTTCCATATGCTGTGTGCCAGCAGGCTGTTGGTACCATACCACTTACTGAAAGCAGCCTGCCACTCTTCAGACCGAGGGAAGATAGAAAAAGCTGCGTGATTGGACAGTTACATTTTAAACCGACTTAATATCAAAATGTTTAATATCAAAAACATTTAAAGGGATCTCAGTGCTCTAACGCCAGAGGCCAATTTCCCCACACTTAACTCATGAGAAAGTATTGTTCAGTGGTTAGGAGAATGGGTTTTAGATTCCAGTCCCAGCTCTGCCATTTACTGGCTGTGTGACCTCAGTTTCCTCCTCTGTAAAATGGGGACAATACTAATGTCACAGAGAGGTTTTTAGGAAAGTGTATCAGGTACATCATAAGAAAAAGCTAATATTTATTAAGCAGAGCACTGCACTAAACATGTGACATCTTATTTAAACCGCAGGTGAGGAACTGAGGCTTTGAGGTTCCATGCTTAGGCAGAGCTCATATTTGAGCACAAACGTGTCTGATTTGAAACCTCATCCATACTCTTCCTCTCTCCTTCTGCCAGCTTGTTATAGAGGAAAATAAGACTCTAAGCCAGTGGCTCCCAACCTCCCTAATGCTGCGACCCTCTAACACAGTTCCTCATGGTGTGGTGACCCCCATAAAGTTACTTTCGTTGCTACTTCATAACTGTAATGTTGCTGCTGTTATGAATCGTCATGTAAATATCTGATGTGTGTTTTCCGATGGTCTTAGGCGACCTCTGTGAAAGGGTCGCTCGACCCCCAAAGGGGTTGTAACCCACAGTTTGGGAACCACTGCTGTAGGCAATGTTCAAGCCCCAGGAGGGAAGGAGCTTGACTCGCTGACTTTCCACAATGGACAAGAGCCACTTGCTAACCTTGCACTGGTTGCTGATTGGGAGACAAATGGCCCGTTGTTGTGCTTGAACCATTGTACCTTGGGGTCCTGTTTAGTGTGGCACTTAGGTCTGCCCCAACCAATACAGTTAACAGTTCAGAATTAAAAGCCGAATGGATGGTTCAATGATGTTAAGGGCTAGTAGCATCACTCCGCCATGCCTGGTACCCCCATCTCCACGAGGAAAACGTACACGAGAGGCAGTAGAGCACGTGCCAGCTGTGAGACAGTGTGTCAGTCACTTCAGCTCGCTCAGCCTTGGTGAGCTCAGGTACAAAAATGGGGATCATAAACACCTAAGGTTTGTCGGGATTAAATGCTGTTATGAAATAACATAAAATGCTCAGTACTGATAAACCCTATGACAATAATGGTGTCGATACAACAACCAATTGGGTGGGAAGGTTCCTACCAGCTGGTCAGAGCACCCTTGCTAAAGGGCAGAGCTAGTGAAATGGTGACACTTCTTACTCGTCAGGCTGTCCTTTGTGTCTCCAGGCTATCTCCCTCATCCTCCTTCTTCCCAGAGCAGCCCCTCAGATGTACCAGGGATGTTAATCAGGGTGCCACTTTCTCTGACTTTCCATCCGGATTGAATTTGATTCCAGTCCCAGTCATGCTGCCTTCTGACCTGTGACACCTCATTGCTTTTTAAAGGTATTTAGTTATCAAGTGTTATTTGTGTTATTTTATGAATTTAAAGAAAGTAACATTATGTGTCTGTTTCCAAGTTCTAATGTACACTTTCCTGTCAGCCTCAAGTACTAATCACAGATATTAGATTCTGGGCTAACTTTGCCCACATATCAGTGGGAGGAAACCCAAATGAAGAAAGAGTGTCTCTGCAGGCCTGCTCAGGCATTCCACAGAGTAAAAAGAGCTCTCCGATCCACTTAAAACTGACAAGTAGCATCCATCACGAGAGGATAGCCCTGTGTGAATTTTCCAAATCAGCCAGTGCAATTGCACCATCTGCATGGCCCTGCCCCACATGAGGAAGGATGTAAAGTTTCCATCCACCCTCATTTATCTTGACAAGGTGAGAGTCTTGGGGTGCACTCCAAAACCAGAGAGACAACCTCAAAGGGGCCTATCTCTCCTCACTGAGGTGGCTGCTGCCATGAAGACAGTGTCCCAGGATCTTGAAGATTTCCCTGTTCTGAAGTTTGCCTTTTTGCTGGACTCTGGGACAGAGCAACTGTATGACAATCTACACAGTAGTCTAGCAGGGTGAAATCATTCATTTATTTCATTTCCATGGCCTTTTCCCCCTACACATATTCCACTGAGGCCACACTTCTCCAGGGTGTTCAGTTGTGTGTCATTCCCCCTAGTAAAATTCCCCTCCAAGCATCGCCCTCACTGTTCAATGTTAAGTATTTCTACTTTGGTTCTCCTTAGTATTTCTCATAATAAACTAAGTAGCACAATACTTAGGAGTGATTATTCAAAGCAAGGTTGCTCTTATTTTATACTTTCAAGCATCCAGTAAAATTCCTTTGGCTTCTTTTGGGTCTAGTCACCATGGTCATAACCAGACTTCCAAGTTCATAAATCTTCCACAATGCACTAAAATGTACACAAATGCACCCTTTTTTACTTGGCTTAATTGGCACTACTTGGATACAGCTGTATGATGGTTACAGTATTTTCTGGAATAACTTCAACATTTACTTTATTACAAAATACTAAAAACCACATTGTGTTCACAGTAATATTTAGCTAGGATTTTCATTCCAGCATGCCTGCCACACCTAAACTTTTTCCTCCTTTTCTTCTATTCTAATGCTTGTTAATATCTGAGTTAGAAGGAAAACTGGAAGTTATTCAAAGACATGCATACAATTCTTTGGAAAATTTTCTTAGTGTAATTTCATTTTTCTCTGAAACATATTAAACCAAAGTTACAAGACTCTCTACCAAAGTCTATTGGACCTTTAGCTATATATTTCTATTTCTGTCTTGTTTAGCAGCTTCTCCATGCTGCAGATCAGGAATTAGCAAAGTATAATAACTCCAGCAAATCCAGCCTGCAGCCCATTTTTGTAAATAAAGTTTTATTGGAACACAGCCATACTCATTTGTTTATGTGTTGTCTATGGCTGTTTTCACACCACAACAGCAAAAGTGGTGGCCCACACAGCTCGAGATGTTTCACAGAATACGTGTGGCCGGAAGGGCCCATACCGGACTAGGACACCAATCTCACAAATAGGAATGACTTCTGCTGAAGTTAGAGATGCCACTAAACACCCAAGAAGCTGTAGAATGAACCCTGGAATGCTGCTATGAGAAATGCTCACTCTTCAAGAACCTTCCACATCTGCAGAAATAGTCAAGAACTTACAGAAAGATAGTTTCTACCTTATTTCCCCATTTTAAACCTCTCCTGAATGCATTAATTGGCCGAATTAAATTCACATCCAGAACCTTAGCTGACAGGGAGTCTAGAAAATACAGTTCTAACTTTTCAACCTCTCCCTGGAAGAGATGGAGGCTGTGTGTGCTAATGTACAGTACCTAGGGCAAATGGCATTCTTCATCATTTATGTACTTTTATAGCATGTTGGAAATTAATTCATTATTTTGTCTTCAGATTTTCCCCTATTTAGATCTTTAGACTTCTCCCTATTTAGGAGAGAAAAAATAAAACATTTAAAGCACTCTGATATCTTTTAGAAGCAGTAAAATTATGCTATTGGGATTCTTCAGTATGGCCAATTTGCTGTAAAGTCATTGGATTAAAGACATGTGATTCAAATGTCATCCAGTAGACTTCCAACCCCAATGCTCAAGTAAAATTGGTTCAAACCCCAATTCTCCTACTACAGCCTATGCCAGTGGAGAGCCTACTCCCAAATTTTTGTGAATTCCACATAGACTTGTTCCCAAAGTCAGTTTGGCCTGGGGACCTCTCCGTCCACAGATGCTCTTCCTGTTATGCATTTAACCCTTCTTTGATTCCCACAAGGTTCTAGTCACAAAGTATTAATAAGGTTGATCGGTTTTACTGACAATGACACAACATTGCAAACAACTTCGGACAATAAGCATTCTATCTAGTTCTTAAAACATCCTCTGGCCACTCCAGTCTCAGGAGTTTTAATGACCCCAGTCTACTTAGTTTCAACTATACTCCACCTTAAATCATCTGTTCTCTAGAGCAAGGGAAGAAGAGGTCTGTTTATCTAAGCCTGAACTGTTCAGTCTTTACTAATTAACAGGAATGTATTTGTCTTCAAGTAATAGGAATCAACTACAGTAATAAACAAATAGGGGTTTATTTTTCTGATATAGCAACATGTACAGAGGTAAGCAGTCCAGGGCTAATATAGTCATTCAATGGTTGTGTAAGTGCCCCAGGCTCTGCCAGTCTTCCTGTCCCATTATGATTAGACATTATTATTTGTTCTCATGTGTGTGACCTCAAGTTATAACATTCCTGCTGTACTTTCAAGAATCTGACTCTTTTCTAAGGGACTCTAAGGCTCAAAATTGGTAAGTGTTGACCATGGTATTCATTGTGCATTCTTGAAATACCATGAACCATATTACACACAACATTTTTGAAACTAAAACAGAATTACATTTTTAGTATTTAATTACCTGAGCATACAAAGGCTGTCCAAAAAAAATCCAGCCATAAATGCCTGTATATTTTCACATTACATGGCTGGATACTTTCTGAACAGCCTTTGTATGTCAACTGATGTTCTAGTACAGAGATAACAGAAACTGAAGACATTATAATAAGAACTACTATATCATGAATATCTTGGTGTTATGTACTAGCTACTGTAATAGGCATTTTATATGCATTATTTTACATTATTTTAATTTTCATGACATCATTTTACAGATAAAAAGACTGAGGTTCAGCTGAAGCCCACTCCTATCTCTTCAATAAACTATCTCTTTGTTTCACCTCTTTAAAATAATAAATAAATAAAAGATTGAGGTTCAGAGATGTCAAGTGATTTGCAAAAGGTCCCATGAATCCCATACCTGGTGAGCTTGATTCCAAACTCCATGCTGTACTTCCAGGGGCCTGGAAGCTTCCTTCTGTTTGCCACCAAAATTCAAAGGCATACAAGCCACGGTCCCTGAGGACTTTCTATATATGTTAGTGTACTGTGGTTTTTACCACACACCAAAGAAATGGAATGTACTTTATAAATATTCTACTTTAGGATATTCTAGTGGTAGCGTAAGGGTTGCTGCATTAGTTTTAAAATACATCTACAGCATTTATTTATGATAAGATAGATTGTGGATTTATTCTGAGACTACATTTCTGTGGCCCAGACATTACACCAGAATATAATGCTGCTCCCATTCAAAAATCAGCTTGGAAAAAAAAATAAGTTTAAGAAAAGTTCATAAATCATGAAAAAAAATGGTTGTGTTAGCACCTTCATGACAAAACTACCCTTCTATTGGGTTCCAAAGGGCTCCACCCCAGTTTGAAGAACAAAGTCAATCAAAGCTAGCTACAGTACGCAGTATGTCATCTTCAGGACTCTTTCTGCACTTTACCCTGCTTCCCCATCCTCAGGGATTTCCTTCCTTTGTTGTAGATACAATAAAAGAGTTCTAGTTTTCTTTACCACCTCACCCTAGCAAAACAGGAAAGGATTTATTAAGTGGGTATATGCATTTGTTAAATGGCCGACTAATGACATTTTGTTGAAACATATTCAAACTAAACATTACCTCATCTAGACATTTACATTTTGTTTTTCACATCAAATTGTAGAGTGAAAGATTGTCCCTAGTATAGGAAATTGGCATGTGCAAGTATGTAAAGAAATATGGAGAAAGAATATGTAGAGGAACACTTAAAGTAGATCTTTTTTGTTAAAGCTGAAGGCAAACCTAAGTTTAAGTCCTTTAAACAGGATCTAAGGATGAAAATGAGAAGAACTGATGAGCTCCCCTTTCTTCTCCTGCTTATGATACCTACTCTAAAACAGAGGGTAGCAGAATATTGAGTGTCATCATCCTGACACACTGCTGTGTCCCTTCATTGGTAATATCATCTGAGATCTTAGACTTCTCTCACTCTGTCCTGACCTAGGTCTGTCTCTATAATAGGAAACAGGCTAAACCTGCCATTTCTGCTCACCAATCATGTGACAGGACTGTGCCCAGGCCTTGTTTCATGGTCTAATCTCCTCACCTCCTCCTATGAGACATAATTCTGTGTTTATCAAAGGGTTTCTGAGGACAGGTTGTATCAGAAATACTTATGGTACTTACTTAAAATGCAGGTTCTGGGCCCTGCCACAGTTTTATTGAATCACATCCTTTTGGAGATCTTACGCACACTGAATTTGGGGAAACACTAGAGGCAATTATTAACTCAGTTTTAGAGCTCAGAGGTACAGAGAGAAGTTAAGTAACTACCCATGGCTATCAAGTTGAAGGAGTGTGGCTCTATAATACTTTGCCCCTAAACTCTGAGCAATCCTGCATCGAATACTACCTTTCTAAAGATTCTGAGTGCAGAAGGAGCTGTTCTCTTCAGACAACTATCCCACATGTCCAGGGTCAAACTACACAGTGTAGGAATATAACAGCACTGCTATCAGTCTGTCTGTTTAATTCTTGGCCCTACCTCTTTTCAGCTATGTGATTCTTCACTTAACCTTGGTGTATCTCAGTTCTTCTACCTACAAAATGGGAATAAATGCACCTACTTCCTAATGTTATTGTAAAGTTCAAATGAATTGCTACACAGAAATCACTTAGAACAAAGTCTGACATATTATTGTAAGTACTTAGTGTACAAGATGTGAGCATTTCCTGCTTAAACTTAACCCTAACCGTAACCTAACTAAACTCTGGCCAGAGAGCACCTCTAAGTCAAAGCATATTTGATATGTTTTCTTTCGCTTGACTTTTTCAGTATATATTAATCTTTTAAAAATTCTATAGCTTTAATCTACCTGATTTCTGGAAGCTGTTGTTCTTACATTAATTCTGCCCTTGTGTTTCTGAGTAAAGGGGATTATTTGATATTTATAAGCTGGCAGAAACAGCTAGCAGCCAGCTCAGTGTTATTTTAGAACACAGTACATATTAAAATTGATGGATAAATGTCACCATTCAGAAATAATCAATGCTTCCCAAAGTTTGCCCTTTATGTTAGAGTGTGCTAGAAGCTTTGGAAGAGGTTGAAAACATCAAAGTACACAAAAGAGTATTTATCATTTCCCACAAATACCCTCAAAGCATTTCCAAAAAGGAAAAAATGAACATCTCTGAGGAAACATGTGATTTCTTCTTGGTGTCTTCACTTTGTTCTTCTACTTCTTAGGCAGCATAAATTGATATAAATAAGATTAGAGAGATTACTAAACTATTTGATTGAAGTCTGAGCATAAGAAAATTCTGTTTCTGTTAAAGTGCATTAATGTGTTTAGCCAGAAGCACTTGAACTTACAAAAAAGGAGGGTTATGAAGTTAAATTTCAACTAGAAATTATCTTTGCTAGCTCTGAAAGTCACCTGATTTTCCCACATTTGTAAAAGAGCTTTTAGTGGGTATGGCAAGGCCAGATTCTACCTCAGAATCTAGTCATTCTGCTACTTTTTAAATTTGCCCATAATTATTTAGAGAAAATTGTTTTCAAGATGATGCCAACTTTAAGCGACAGCTGGTGGACTTTCCAATCTTATGACCAAAAATATCATTTTCTCTTCCTTACCAACTCATGTTTATAAAACTATACAACCAGAGCCTAACCTGCTGGAGAAATTCTGCTGTGGCCAATTGAACATCAACTGAGGATAAAGGAAAGCTTTCAAGTTGATTGAGTCTAAATCAATGAGTAAACAACAGTTGAATGAAGAGCCACGGTCTCTGCTGGAGTTAGGAGCGCCATAGGATAGAATGGTCACTAGCGCCATGGCAACCACAAACAGCCCAAGGAGCGAACTACAGTGGGGAGGTGGCCTCCAGAGCCAAGCTCTGAACTTCGTTGCAAATCTCTGTTACTCTTCAAGCTGTCACCTCACACCACTTCACCAATCACAAAGATGACACTAGTAATTGTTTTACATGAAGCAAAATGACATGAACAGCACCTTCCTACTTGAAATCCTAAGAAGGTTACTCTTTTCTTACTGTGGTCACGGTTGTTGATGCTGTGATACTTATTTACCTCCTTGATCAGCATCAGTCAGTCAGCTAACCCATCTCCCCTTGGTTTGGGAACAGGAATCTAGCCTTAGCTAGCCCATGAGAAGTAAGTAAGTATCTGCACTGAGTGGCAGCAGGTAGAATTGCTGGAAAATTTATCCACATCTTAAAAAAAGAATTACATGAGAGGATTCCTCTTCTCCTGGATGTTGTCAACTCATGAAAGTTTAAAGATGAAGCCAACAATCAAGCAGAACCCAAAGATCACAGAGAAGCAGAGGACGAGCTGAAGCATTGATATAAAGCCCCGGAGCTCTCTCTGCCTTTGGGCTTCTTACCATATGAGAAAATTCCCTATACTATCATTTTAGCCAATTTGAATAAGAGGTTAAGAGTAGTTGAAGGTGAAATCATCCTAATTACAAACTCCTTAGTCCCACAAATTGCTCCAGTCTTGGTTTGTTTACCCTCACTGATCCTCTAGTTTATCTCCGTGCTGGGGCCAAGAAATCTGAAGTGTGTAAATGATGCATTTCTGAAGCCTCAGAGTGGACAAATATGAGAGAGAAAAACTCCAGGGAGACCCAGTCATCGGGAGACCCTTATACTTATGTGAGTTTTACCTTCTAGAGTCTTACCAGGCTTTCACAGTAAATATCAGAGAAAAATCCCAACAAGTTTCTGGTAGGAGAAGAAAAGGAATCATTTGATATACACCAGAGCATCCTCTTTCTTAACAAGATCTTTCCTTAGAGGGGAAACTATGTAAACAGAGCCTAACCTGCCGGAGTTTTATCAGAGCCTAAATGACCTGCAGAAATGGAAATACACAATTCCCGCTCCCACTAGCCTTCCACAGGTGACAAGGATCCAACTGTAGTCATCCTGTCCCATGTAAAGGGGTGGAGGGTGGGGACGGAAACAATTGAGAAACACTTGCGAAGTTCACAATTTAGGGACACGGGTTCACTAAAAGACTGAGACCTAATCATGGACCATAGAACACTTTCTCTTTTCGTGTCTCACTACCACATTACCAAAGCCTATTTGTAGCAGTTCCTTTCACCTGATACAACCAGTCCAGCTATCAAAAAAAATTTTTACAAGATATACTAAAAGTCAAAAACCAGTTTGAAGAGACAGAACAAGCATCAGAAGCAGACCCAGATATGGCAACTATGTTGGAATTATCAGATCAGGAATTTAAAACAACTATAGTTAATATGCTGAGGGTGCTAATGGCTAACATAGACAATATGCAAGAACAGGTAGGTAATGAAAGCGGAGAGCTGGAAATTCCAAGAAAGAACCAAAAAGAAATGCTGTAACAGAAATTAAGAATGCCTTTGATGGGCATTTCAGTAGGCTAAACACAGCTGAGGAAAGACTCTCTGACCTTGATGATACTAAGTAGAAACCTCCCAACCTGAAAAGCAAATAGAAAAAAAAACAAAACACTGAGAAAACAAACAAACAAACAAACAATGACAAACCCAGAACAGAATATATAAGATCTGTAGGACATCTATAAAAGGTATCAAGGACATGTAATAAGAACACCACAAGAAGAAGAAGGAAGGAAACAGAAGAAATGTTTGAAACAATAATAACTGAGAATTTCCCCAAATTAATGTCAGACACCAAACCTCATATCCAGAAAGCTCAGAGAAGTCAAGTCAGGAAAACAAAAACAAAAACCAAACCAACAAAAACAACCCTACCCCTAGGCATATCATATTCAAACTACAGATAATCAGTCATAAAGAAAAAAATTTGAAAGAAGCCCAAAAGACAATATATCTTACCTACAGAGGAGCAAAGACCAGAAATGCATTTAATGTCTTCTAAACCATTCAAGCAAGAAAAGAGTGAAGTGAAATATTTAAAGTGTTGAGAGAGAAAAAAAACCCTCAACCTAGAATTCTGTACCCTGTGAAATTAACCTTCAAAAGTGGAGCAATAACAACACTCTCAGACACATAATATTGAGGGCATTTGTTGTCAGTAGACTTACTTGCCCTTGCAAAAAACATTAAAAGATGTTCTTAACAGAGAAGGAAAACAATACATGTCAGAAACTTGTGTCTACATAAAAAAGAAGAGCACTGAAGAAGGAAATGAAGGTAATATAAAAACTTTTTTTTCTTATTCTTAATTGACAGAACAGATAACAATGTTTTTAAATAATAGAAACAATGTATTTCATTATGTATTGCTACCTAATAATATATATACATGTGCATACTTAGAAAATGAATGACAGAAATGATACAAGTAGTTGGAGAAATGAATTAAAGTTATTTTATTACAATAAGGCACTCATACTTGTCATAAAATTATATAGCATCATTTGAAGTTGAATTTGTATATTGCAAACTCTAGGGCAACCACTATAAAATGTAAAAAACAGAATGTAATAGATATGCTAAGACATGAGAGAAAGTGGAATCATATAAAATGCTCCATTAAAATTACAGAAGGCAGAAAGAGTGAAAGACAAAAATAGGAACAAAGGCAACAAATAAAAAAAGTAGCAGATATGGTAAATATTAATTCAACTATATCAATCATCACTGTGAATATTAATGATCTAAATATAACAATTAAAAGACAGAGATTGTCATGGTGAATCAAAAAAGACCCAAATATATGTTGTCTAGAGAAACATATTTTAAATACAAAGACACATATAAATTAAAATAAATGGATGTGGAAAGATAAACCATATTAACACCAATCAAAAGAGAGCAAGAGTAGCTATGTTAATTTCAGACAGACAGAACAGACTTCAGAGCAATAAAAATTACCAGGATAAAGAGGGTCATTACATAATGATAAAAGGGTAAACTTTCCAAGAAAATATAATTCTTAACATGTATGCTCTTAAGAATAGAGCCTCAATATGAGGAAATAATAGAACTGCAAGGAGAAATAGATTAATTGACTATTATAGTTGGAGACTCCAACACCCCACATTCAGAAATTAACAGACCCAGCGGGAAAAAAATTAGTAAGCACACAGTTGAACTCAAAAACAACATTAATCACTGGATATAATGAACATCTATAGACTACTTCATCCAACAACAGTAAAATACACATTCTTCCCAAGGTCACATAGAACATTCACCAAGATAAACCACATCCTGGGCCATAAAACACACCTTAACACATTTTAAAAAGTAGAAATCATATGGCATCTGTTCTCAGACCACAGTGGACTTAAACAAGACATTAATAACAGAAAGATGGCTGAAAAATCACAAAATGCTTGAAAATTAATATACTTCTAAATAACATAGGTCAAAGAAGTCTCAAGAGAAATTTCAAAATATTTTGAACTAAATAAAAATGTAAACACCAAATGCTGGTGAGGACATCAAGCCACGAACACAACCACTCATTTATTGCTGGTGAGATACAGAATGGTACAGCCACTTTGGAGGGCAGTGGGCAGTTCCTTACGAAATGAAACATACTCTTACCATGTGATTCAGCAATCATGCTCCTTGGTAGTTACCCAAAGAAGTTGCAAATTTATGTTCACAAAAAAATCTGCATGTGGCTGTTTATAGCAGCTTTACGTATAATTGCCAAAATTTGGAAACAACCACAATGTCTTTCGGTCAATGAATGGATAACAGACAATGAACTATTATTCAGAACTAAAGTAAATGAGTTACCAAGCCACGGAAAGACATGGAGGAAACGGAAATGCATATTACTAAGTGAAGGAAGCCAATCTGAACAGCTACAAACTCTAGGATTCCAATTAAATGACTTTGAGACAGTAAAAAGATGAGGTGATGGGGGAGGGGTAGGATAAATAGGTGGAGAACAGAGCATTTTTAGGGCAGTGAAAATACTGTGTATGATGGTAGATACATTTCATTATATGTTTGTCCAAACTCATGTAATGCACAACACCAGGAATGAACCCCAATGTAAGCGATGGCCTCTGGGTGAGAATGAGTTGCTAATACAGGTTCATCATTTTAACAAATGTACCACTTTGGTGGGGGACAGTTGTAATGGAGAGGCTGTTCACTGAGAGGACAGAGGTGCTTTCCACCTAATTTGGTTGTGAATCTAAAACTGCTCTAAAAACACAAAATCTGTTTAAAAAGAAATGATGATGATGATGATAATAAAATAGGCTCATAATCCCTTACCCTTAATTACAAAATCAAAAGAGCTCTAAAAACCGAAAGTTTCCAAATAATTTTTCTATGGCACAATCTGACCTGAATTAACATGAGACTGCTTATGATATACTTTGTGGAATATTCATGTGCATTACTGCATAAATATTAATGTATTTGATTTGGGGGTGCTGGAGATACTGTACAAGGTATGTACAGTATATACCCACCTTACTTCTGTTTTGAAATCTAAAAAATTCTGAATTCCAAAATCCATCCAGTTCCAAGAATTTCACAGAAGTTGTTGCTGGCCTATAACATAATTAGTACTTACTGAGGACTTAAATCATTCTAGAAGTTATTCTAAGCACTTTGTTAAATCATTTTATCTACTTTGTATAATTATGGTTACTCCAAAACTAGGGCATCTCCAAAAGAATATGTAATCCAGGAATGCTTGAAGGAAAAAGAAAACAATTATTTTGTGTATAGCAAGCTTTGGGAGAACTTAGACCACTCTCATACCTCACCTGGCAGAACCCAGGTCTCAAGAACCCACCTTCAGAGAAGACATGTTTCAGGTCCCCTGCTGCACATGGGGACAAGTTTCACGACCTTTCATCTACCTATTCACTGACTGAAGCTTAGAGGAGAAAGCAAAGAGCTCTTGTTGTGCTAAGTCCTATTTTTTTTCTTTGACAACACCAAGTTGTGAAAAATAAATATGAAAGCAAAAAGTATGACACAAACAAGAATAAAAATCTAAATTATGTTTCCATTTATAGTAAACTTGTTAGATAAATCATACTCTATATCGTTCTGACCCAGTCATTCTCGAACAGAAAGTATACAGTGGGGCTATGAAAATTACTTATGGAAAATGAAAATTGTATCTGATGAGAGGATTTCATTTTACCATGGAGTACTGAATAAATATTTATTGGTTTCTAAGGATGAATGAATAATGAAAAACTATATTTAATTAATACTGCAATCCCTTTCTTTAGTTATCCACTTCCTGATGCACAGAGTAAAATCAAATCAATGAGAAATTGATTTTCATGCTAGGCTCCAACAGTAAAATTTCATCAGTTAACTTAATATCCTATATTACCTACCATAGCTCCATTATGTAGAAAAGAAGGACTAAACAGGGCTCAATTAGATGACATATCATCATACTACATTGATTACAAATGTACAAGCTTGATTTCTACAACCCACATATGTCCTGTAATTTTAAAAGCTGTGCAATAAAGATAAATTAAAGAGCAACAGTGGGCACAGTCCCTTGTCTTGCTCTCTAACTCAATATAAAAGGTATTTATCATTATTGAGGAAAGAGATGGTACTGTGCTCCTCATCCAATTCTTTAGAACTAAAAAGAGTTCAAGGTGAAGTGCATCCTTGCCCTTAATAGTGGTTTATAGAAGTGAAGCATCTTTTGTCTGGGGGATATCAGGCTAATTTATCCACAGGAATTACAATGAGAGACACAAAAATTTCACTTCAATCCCAAATAAAATTACTGACTACTGACCCTATGTTCTCCATTTTTTCAACTAAGTTAGCTCATTTGGTATAAACTTTATTTCCTGGTTCATTGGGGAATAAACTAAAGTATCAGAATCAACTGCCTTCAAAAAGCAAAGAGGTTTTGGTCTAATGCAGAAGAATATTGTTGTTGAATTCATTTCTGGAAAATCATTAAGACTCTTCAAAAAGCAATGTTTGACCTATTGTCTTAGTTGGATTCCCCAGAAGCAGACCCTGAGATGAGGATTAGCGTGCAAGGAGGTGCTC
Source organism: Lyroderma lyra (assembly GCA_004026885.1). Lineage (NCBI taxonomy): Eukaryota > Metazoa > Chordata > Mammalia > Chiroptera > Megadermatidae > Lyroderma > Lyroderma lyra. The sequence goes on along the minus strand of PVJL010006346.1, from coordinate 9,934 downwards.
CCAGAAGCAAGAGGGAGAAGCATGACAAAGAAGAAAAGGAAACGCAGCAGGCTTGGATTTCAGCAGATTGCTGGGAAAGCAGTTTCAGCCTGATTACACAGGGCATTTCTGCAGTGTAAATGACAGCCTCATGGCTGTTGTGCCCCAAGGCGAAGAACTGGACTTTTGACTCCCAACATGACCATTCATTAGCTAAGCCATATGCTGGGGGATGGTAAAACACCCAGGCCCTCCCAGTCCTCTGTGTTGTGGGCAAAGCTGCTCAAGTAGCCTGAGGACAGGCCTTTGAGGATGAATGGCAGCTCAGAAGGGTGAAAGCAGAAGCACAGAAGAGGTAAAAGGAGTCTGAGAATATCTGTGCAAGCAATGGCAATGTCCACATCGAGATAGGTGGAAAACATCATTTTCCCTGTAATTACCCCCCTCCCTGGGTTGAGTGAGGTATACAAGTTAGAATTAATTTATAAATAGCCAGGCCACACTAGGTTTTTTTATTTATTTGTTTGTGTGTTGTTGTTATTGTTTGCAGAAAGGTATTTAATACAGGGATTTAGGTGTCTACACCAAAATTGGAAGAACTGTAGGAGCAGATATAGGTTGGTCTTCCAGGAATGGTTCACCTTAGGAAGGAGCTAGAGGGAAAGAGCAGAGGTTTGGATCTCAGCCACAGTCAGGAAGTTGCTGAATCCAAACTGCCATTGCAGCCACTGCTGCAGGAACCCGTCTCAGCTGCAATCTAGGAAGGGCTGCTGCCATGGTTAGTTCCAGAGCCACACTGCACCTGCTAGGTCCACACCAGCAGAACGCTACATGAATCAAGGAATCCATGAAAACATTCTCTTTTATTTTTTCTAATCACTAACATGGAATATCTTGTATGACTTGTATGCTGAAATAGAATCACATCCTGGGAAAATAATAAACTGTCAAATATAAAAAAATACTTTGCTGTGTAAGTAGCTTTGTTTTATGACAACCTTATATATGTTTTAACCTCCTTCACCCAAATTTTGCCCCCTTCCCACCCCCTACCACAGGCAACCACCAATCTGTTCTCTGTATCTAGGAGCTTATTGTTGTTTTTAAGATTCCAGATGTAAGAAAGTTCATGTGATATTTGTCTTGCCCTGTCTGACTTATTTCACTTAACATACCAATCTCAAGTTTCATCCATGTTGTTGCAAATGGCAAGATTTTATACCTTTTTATGACTGAATGATACTTCACTTTACACACACACACACACACACACACACACACACAATTTCTTTATTCATTCATCAATAGACACTATGCTTTGGCTGTTGTAAATAATGCTGCAATGAACATGGGGGTGCATATATCTTTTTGAATTAGTGTTTTTGTTTTCTTTGGATAAAAGACCCACAAGTGGAATTTCGGGATCATATAATAGTTACAGTTTTAATTTTTTGAGGAATCTTCAGTCTGTTTTTCATAGTGGTTGCATCAATTTACATTCCCACTAACAGTGTACAAGGGTTCTCTTTTCTCTACATCCTTGACAACACTCATTACCTCTTTTCTTTTTGATAACAGCCGTTGTAACAGACAGGAGGTACTATCTCATGGTTTTGATTTGAATGCCTCTGATGATTTGTGATGCTGAGCATCTTTTCATGTACCTGTTGATGATCTATGTCGTCTTTTAAAAAATGTCTATTCAGATCTTCTGCCATTTTCAAAAGCAGATTGCTTTTACTATTGAGTCGTATACATTTTTTTTACATATTTTGGATATTAGCCACTTATCACATGTATAATTTACCAATATTTTCTCCCATTCAGTAGGTTGCCTTTTCTTTTGTCGATGGTTTTCTTTGGTGTCCAGAACTTTTTTAGTTTCATGTAGTCCCACTTGTTTATTTTTGTTTTTGTTGCATTTTCTTTTGGTGTCACATTCAAATTATCATTGCCAACACCTATATCAAGGAGCTTACCACCTGTATTTTTCTCTAGGAGGTTTATGGTATCAGATTTTTTATTTTTAAGTGCTCTAAGAATGTAGTTTTGAATGTATCATGGAATCCTCCATATAGAACATGCATATCTTTCATTGACTTCATCATTGTAGTCAGATACCTTTTCCTCAACTAATATTTCTCAAACTTATTAGTTCATGAGAACATTCCTGAGTGCTGTGCTAAAAGCATAGTAGCATCTGTTTTGATCCTTAACCTATGGACACCAGTCAATAAAAAGATTACCCATTTCTTTGCATTTAAAACTGTACAATTTAAGAACTTCCAAGTATGTACATAATGAGCATGTGCAAGCAATCAGTGGTGATCAGATGAGCAACTTTATCATTCAGTGGAACACTGTTCACCATCAGAAAAGGTTTAGTGCTGGGTTTAATCAGCTCCAATACCAGGACCTGCACATGCTTTCAGGGTCTGCTCAGTTCATTGCTAGGTATCAAATGAGCAGGCGCTGAAACACCCATATGAAGAACTACGTTCATGAGAAGGTACTGGAAGTCAAAAGAGTTTAGAATTCTAGGAATATTATTTTAAGAAAATATGTCTTCTTTCGGGTTGGGTTTAAATAGCATACTATGTCCTGATGTTTAGCCCATCTTTTAAAATGCTTTTTAAATTTTTATTTTTATGAAAAAAATTTTTATATCATGTTATTTCCAGTTTTCTTCTTACATTAAACAAACTGATCCCAAATTTACTGCAGTTAGATTTGCTGCTATAAGTAAGCTTAAATAGTATTTTTTAATTTGTATTCCATTATAATAAATTCATCTATGAAATTGTACTATTTATTAAAATTATACATATATAATATATAAAAACTTAAAAACAAAAAAGTCCTGAGATATATCACCAAAATTCCATTATCCATTAATAACCACAAATAACATTTTGGTGACTATCTTTCTAAAGAGAAGGACATAATTTACATAAACGGAATCACGATTAGAACTCAACACTAGGTCACAAACATCATTCCATGTAAAAAATATTGAACTACATCAAACTTAATGGCTTAAGAATTTTATTGCATTAATGTGCAATAATTTACTTAATCTGTCCCCTATTGATAGATGTCTGGAATGTTTCCAATTTTTGTCCATTAAAAATAGATTTAAAGAAATATTCATGTGCCTTTCATTCTTGTGTGCTATCTTCTTAGAATTAAAAGTGGGAGTACTAGGTCAAAGAGTCTGATACTTCATGAGTCACTAAACTACATTCCAGAATGAGCTATGGATTTACAGCCACCTTCCCCCCATTCAGGGCATAACCCAACATGTAACTTTAAAAAATTAACTTCATTCCTTGAGGAACCTAGAAATATTTTTCTTTATTTTCTCAGATATATTTCTCATTAAAATACCAGTGTCTCCAAGAATTAAAATGAATAATTCTCACAAAATTTGTTCTCAACAAGTTTTAATTCTGTGATAGTTATAAGATGATATATTCAGGTTTCAAAAATTATAAAAGTTGATTGCTTTTCCCACTAGCATTTAAAACTCTTATTACATAAGAAAGATTTAAAATGTATTAACTCTGAGAATATCCATTTCTCTGTTATTAAGGAAACTGAAAAGTAAATGTCACATATATTAATAGTAATATTAATTTTAGAAAGATGTGCAAATCATCAGTTACTATCCAGGACAAAAGCCATTTTATCAAAGCATAAAGAATGAAAAAAGAAATTACCATTTTTAGTGACACAATTGAAAGTCATTCTGTTATCAAATTTAATTGAGCTGGGGAGGGGGGGTTGCTATGTTTAAACAAAGACCCTGAAACTTAATTGTTTGTAATTAGAAAACCTAGTCCCAGAGGGTTTGGCATGGGAAAGATCCAATTTATGGGAAGAGAAAATAAGAAAATTCACCCTCCAGATTCAAAAGATGGATAAGTCTACCACTTATAAGACTGACCAAGTGAGAACGCCAACACTTGCCTCTCAACCCTGGACATCTACTCATCAAGTTCTGACATACGGTGTGGCTGGCTCAGGATCCATATTCTGTAGGAAAATTGATCACAGTCAATGCTAGTGAGGTCTGCAACCTCCATTTCTTCTGAAGGCCAAGAGTGAACATGGTGCACTAATGATTAGGTGAGGTTCAAAGATGGATGCTTTGGGAGAATAATTTTGCAAATAGGTATCAAAGCCCTTAATTTATTTTCCTTTCTATGAAAAATCCATAAGAACTATTCCTCTTCCTTTGCCCTATATACACATAGCTTATGCTACATTTTTACTCTAAAGAAACTTGAATTTTAGTTGGAAAGACAGACAATAATCAATTAAATTAATAAATAAATATGTGCTGATGTCAGTTTCTCATGGAAAAAATAGAGTAGGTAAGGGGGGACAGAAAATGACAAGGAGTGTGGGAGGGAGAGCTACATCAGAAACCGGGGTCCAGGAGAGAGCCTCTCTAAAGAGATGACGTGTGAGCAGCGGCCAAGGAATGAGGAGTGAATCATGAAGTTATGCAGAGGAGAGTAATGATTCAGCCCAAGTGAATAGGAGGTAGGATGAGAAGCTACAGGAGAACTTTTAAAGAATTATTCTGACTGCTATGTAGAGGACCCATTCACTGACAGGAAGACAATTGTTCAATGAACAGGATTGGAAGAAGAAATCAAGACATCAAGGGTTTGGGGTTAGACAGGTCAAATATGAGACATCCAAATGAGATGTCAAGTAGTCAGTTTTATATACACAAATGAAGTCCAGAAGAGACAGCTGAAGATGTGTATCACAAAATGAATCATAATATTTCAGGATTGGATGAGTTCTTTAAGTATCATCTATTCTAAACAGCCATTAGATGCTTGAATCTTTCCTATAATATTCTTGCCCGTTGATTATGCAGCCTAATTCAAAACCTTCCAAATATGGATAATTTATCCCCCCCTCACCCTGCCACCATGAAGTCACTCACTCAATGCCAAGACCATTTTGACCAGTAGAAATTCCTTCTTGATAGATTAAAAAAAAAAACACCAAAGAACAAAAACAGCCTCTCTGTAAATTCTATTCACCAGTCCAAGCTCTATGCTTTGGATTTCTACAAAAAGTGTCTATGCAAACTAGCTTCCAGCTAGAGATAGAGAATGGACATTTCATCTCCTTCTGAGAAAAAAACTATTCAACTCTTAGAGCTTTCCTGAATTTGGATGTAACATCTCCTAAGGAGAAGTTGAATGCAGTAATTACGGGAAAAGTTAGATACAGAGTCTAAGGATTCGTGTGTCAGCTCGATTTCTGAGCTCCCTTCTGAGGTTAATGTTCTCATTCTGATAAATTATCAGTTTACAGCATGTTAAGAAAATATATCATAACCTATATTTAATACTGTTTGGGAGGATGGATCATTCTGTATGGAAGTGTTGTATGCCTGCTCTACAAAGCTCAGCTTCATATGTTGAATACTATTTTTACCATTGACATATTTTAAAGTCAGAAATAATACCAGCAGTCTGGTTCCCAACAGAGACATGATCTCTTTAAAAGCTGTATTCCAGCAATAGGCATCTGGAGGAAGGAATAAATTCTTCAGCTTGGCTCCTATTTCAAAGCACTCATTCTCATAGAACGTGAAGGGAAGGATTCTACCTCCTACTGGTGCAACTTAGGGCCCTAAAGGGTTAACCCAAATCAAAACTAAACACACTTCAAATTGTACCTATATAAAAAATTATACAGCTAGTTAGGTTTTACATGTTTGTTCTGATCTATTTCAGCTTTATCTCTATGGTTAAACTTCTAGAGTTTTGTGGTTTATGCCAAAATAACCTGTTGGTTCTTCCATAAATTTAGCAGAATTAATGGGAACAAAGTATGAGAATTTATGTATTTATCCAGAGTTTTAAAAGATTGCCAAACTCAGAAAATAGAATTCTATTTCAAAAGCACTAAAGTAATGGATTTCAACCTGCTGACAGGAAGACAACCTGCTCATTTTCAGTGGACTGTGAAATGCCTACAGTCATTTATTTATTCAGCAAACATTTCTAGAGTTTACTAGGTGGTTACAAGACCAGGTACTGAGAAATTCATTTTCTACCTTATAGAAGGAGAAAAGAGGCTGCAGAACAGAATGATAGTATAAAAAATATGATGAAACTGGTGGCCCAATAATTACTGGATATCAACTTAGAACCATAAAAAGATTATTTCAGTAACCATGTCCTGTGCAAAAAAATTCAACCATGGCAACAGAATACACTATTATGAAATAACTTTGCTGTTGCAACTCCAACAAATGAAATGGAAGCAAACTTCCTCCAGTGTTTTATATTCTGAAATATGCTGAGATTTCTTTTTCCTAATGTTATACTTCATGCTACTTACTTTATACCTGTTGAGCTGGTTACTTTAAAATATGAATAGGTAGGTATTTATACCCTGGCATCACTACATTTTATTCCAGACTTAAAAAATGCTCCATTACAAAATTACTTAGCCAGGTAATGAAATAATTTTCATTTTTTATCTGGGCATAATTTCTTCCTCTTTTTCACAGCTAAAATGGGGATGGGCAAGAAGACTTATGAGAATCATGGGGCGATGCTGCTCTCACAGTTTCGAAAGCACAGCAGCTGTTGCAGCAAAATGCCTCATCCCTACAGTCTACAAGTCCTGGCAGAACTTCAGAGTGGGCCACAATCCCTTTGGCAAATCAGAATTTCATGTGGCCCCAATAACCACGGAACTGCTCTGTGTGGACGTATTCGAGCCTTTTAAACCACCAATATCAGAAATAGCTGCAATTTCTTTTTTTATTTTTATCCACACAGAAAAGAAAAACAATCAAAGACAATAGGAAGAATTTAAAGGAGGGTTCTGTTTATCCTAGTACTTCAAAAGAGAAACCTGAAAAAAATATTTCAAAGGCATCCTTATCAGGAAGTCAACCTTCATCCAGAAGGCTGAAGGAATAGGGCCTCTGTGTTGGTACTTGTCCAAATAGACTGTCCTTGTTGACAACATTCCCATGAGGCTGGAGCATGAATTATGTTCTCACTGGGCCCAAACATGCTCCACCAAAAAAGGGAAGAGAAAAGAACATCAATAGTGGCTTCCTGGATTTGGGATTTCCATTTAAAACAAAACAAAACAAAACAAAAATCACCACCAGAATTCTTCCTTCAAAGAAAGCAGAGCAGGAAATCCAAAATGTAAAGCAAATAAAATGACAAAAGTCGAGGTGCTTTCCACCTCCAAGTGGGAGTGGTGAGAGAGCGGGCCTAGGTTGCTGATTTAGTACTCGTTCCCACCCTAAGCATGAGTTCTTTCTTAAAAATAATCATCGCCCTCATCATTACTTTAATTTAGATCATGCAGACAGACAAGCTTTCCCACATTTTGCTACATGTGACATCGAATCTAATTACGATGTCCAGGTGGTCTCTAGTTAGTTTTAATTCTGATTTTAGCCCAGAACCTGGCAGATGTGTCCCCTAATGCAGTGAGTAAGAACTGAATGAAATTACAGCTACATTTTTAAAATAAAAATTACACGAATGCAATCGCTGTGCCTAAAGCAACAAAATGGAGGCAGAAAGGCTTCTTTCCCACTTCAACCCTCTAGAAACAACTTGGGTTGATTCTAGAGCCACTCAGTTCATGACTTCTAGAATCACAGTACAGTAGATGCTCAGTTAACTGGCACCCATGGGATTGGTAGATGCCAGATATATGTAAGTAGAATCTCCATTAACTGGCACTCTCAAACAACTGGCATAATCTCAAGCAACTGGCAAACACTGGTTGCTCTTGAGAGTGCCAATTGCTTGAGTTCTGGTTAATAGAGTCTATTGTACCTTGGTTGGAATCTAGCTCTATACTTGTTAGCTGTAAATAATATTGTTAAGCCCTTTCAAAGACTGTTACGGACATTTATAAAATGTGGATGATAATAATAGTGCTTACTTCATGGAGCTATAATGACTATTAAATGAGTAAAGTTCTTAACACATAGTAAGAACTCAATAAATATTAGTTACTGCTATTAGCGGTAGTGGTATTGCACGCTGCCCTGCGGGGATCGGGGATGGCACCAGCATAGCACACTAGTGTGGAGCTGGTTTGGATGAATAAAGGACAACATTGGCACAACAATGACTCCAGCAACTGAACCTCTGGCAGCCATCTGCCTACGACCCACCACCAGACCCTCCGATTCCAACAGCAGCAGGATGCAGGACCCACTGTTAGAATCCGAGGGTAGTAAAGAACTCCTTCATACAGCTTTGAGGATGCTAGAGGCCTCTTTACTCAGGCAAGCCAAGGTCCCTGAGACCATCAGGAATTCAGCATGTTCAAGGAACAGCAAGATGGTCAGTGTGGAGTAAAAAAGGGAAAAACGAGGTAAAGCAAAGAGAGGCAACAGGACAAGATCATGGAGTCTTACAGGCTATTCTACAACTTTTGACTTTCATTCTGAATGAGAATAGAAAGACACTTCAGGGACCTGAGAAGTAGAAAATCATCAGCTTAGTTGAAGCAGATAAGACTCGAAGCCAAGTAGTCCATTAGTTCTATGAGACTAGGTATCCACACAAGGTCAAAGGAACAAACTGGGTATGCTTTGACCTTGGTAGTCAAGCTAACTACATACAGATTTTTCACTGAGATCTCAAAGTAGATTTTGTTGTATTTTATAGTATTCAAATTGTAGAAATCTTTAGAAGTTTCTGGATAATTGTCAAACTTCCTTCAGATGTTGTGCTGCTCTAGTATCATTTACTGAGCTATTGAGCTGTGAAATACAGGTCAGGTGTAATAACCACAAAGCCTAATACAAATCTGAAGCAACTGCCAGTTGTTTGCACCCTTCATGGGTCACTGAAAGTGCTAATCCACGTTGGAACAGTTCAAATTTGATAAAACCAGAAACAAAGAAAAACTTAGAAATGTTAGGAAGCGTTCAGTGACAACCATTCTCACACCAGAGATTGTGCATGTTTACCTCAAATTTACAACAGGTTCAAGCCCTCTGAAAAACAGGGTGCCTTACTCAGAGCAAATATCTGCTGAATGAGTTTAATTTTAATGTAATTTGTCAGCATTTCCTACTCCCTGGATCTAAAGCCAATCCCATCAATCATCTCTGAGGCTAGCTCTGTCATAAACACCGCAATGAGCTGAGGTAATATTTTCCAAGAATGGGCAGTTACATGCTCCTTTACTGTCTCTATTGTAGGAATCTATTCCAATATCTGGTCACCTCACCCAAGAGATGATTTACAGAGTAAATGCTCAACCAAGGCTTATGATATCTGGGATACTCACAGCACCTCACTTGTTCAAACATCAAGTGAAACTTTCATAAAAGTTCTTACTTTAATTAGAACATTGTTATTTCTTTACAGTAGACTCTAACCAATAATAATCACAGTTTTAAAAACTGAGTCTTCACAGTTATCTGGCCCATTGCCTCCACAGGTAATGAATTTAAAGTCCCAATAGGTTAGGGGATTTCTCGTGGGTCTCAATACAAGTTAGCTGCAAAGCCACAACTATAATTCATGTTCCAGGACTCTCAGCTCAGTGGTTTTTTTTCCCACTTGACAATACTTCCTTCCCAAGCTGTGTGAATCAGTTAAAGTTCTATGGTAGCAAGCAATAGAAACTGTCTTGGGAAACAGCAACACAAAAGGAAGGATTAATGGAAGGGAAATGGTAGAACCACATATTGGAAGAAAGAGATAAAAATCCAGTCTTGAAATAGACAGAACCAGATGATTCCAGAAAAATCTTTGCAGTTAAAAACTGCTGTCAGCCTTTCTCCAATGCTACCATTGGCATTCAGGAGCTCCAGTGATTTCCTCCAACCTTGTATCATTGCATGATTATGCTAAGTTGCATGAGACTCTGATAATATTATGCACTTAACTCTTGGTGATTTTTGAGTGATAAGAAAAAAAAA